>UZAF01019320.1:0-24949 GCA_900617895.1 Haemonchus placei | reverse complement strand
CTTATTGACTTAACTCATGCGGACAAATTTTGTCTTCTACCCGTCGCTTTCATAAGGAGACGAAGGAAGGAAAGTAAAAGAAAAGAGAAAAGGGAAAACATGGGTAACGTGGGCAGTGTGAGTACTGCGTAGTACAGTGGAGCGATTGTTATTATTACTTATCGCATGTGTCCGGCACAAGGGAAGAAAAACAAGTTGAAATCCAACAAACAAAAAAAAAACAACCTTGATTTTAATGCAGCATGAAGTACTTGAAAAATGGGAAAAGGTAACAGAGGATAAAACAATGGAAAAACGTGGTGGGTAGCAAAAGCAAACTAAGAAAACCTAACCACAAGCCGTGTTATGGACTATCCCCGTTTAAGATAACGTCGTACGATGTTTCTAGATTGTGCTATACTATGGAGGACACAGCAAATTTTTTAGATAGCTTGGAATATTCAGCGACCGCCCTTGTACTGAACAAGAAACAGCTATAACAAGGAAAACCAAACGAGAAAAGAATAGGAAGGAGAATGAAGATGGAGTATTCATCTGCACGCCCCTATGTTACACACGTCGAGAGAAAAGCCGACTTCTCTTATGGAGAATCGAGTAGGCCTCTTAACGAGATTACTTTTCCTCATATCCAGACATTCTCAGACAAACAACATCGTGGAACTTGCCTTACCACTAAACAGTCAGCCTAAGATTGCTAGAGAGAGCAGATAGGTAAAACCCCTAGACATAGGATCGATTGACGGAATATTATTTTGAGGGGCAGTCACTCTTTTGAACAGGCAAGCAGAGGGGCTATGCACCAAAAGAATAGCACATGACGGGCACCATGCTGCACGTGGTAAAGAGACTGCGCAGAATAGGCCGAACCTAGCTTTGTTCAAAGCGAGACAAAGCTCCTTTCAGGCACCACCATCACTCTGGCTTGAACGGCAGTCTTTTAAGAGTTGAATTTATTCTGCTGACACCAATCCCATCTCCATAGCCATCCAATAAGTTCGACTTCCCAGGCGAATCGGTTTTTTTCCAAATCCTCGGTGCTCTCTGATAAATAACTTCATCACTATTTCATAAGAGACAGATGTGCATACACACCTCTAGCCCGATTTGAATCAGTAAAGTGCTAGACTGGAGAAGGTCCTCTGACCATAAATGTCGATCCGCACAATCATATGCATGATTGCGGTCCAGGTCTTGGGACGAATGCTGTTCTGAACAGCTAATCTGTCCATTTAGCCTTACCGACTATTAGGTGCCAAACGTTTTCGTGAAGGAAAACTACTGACTTGTGCACTGTTCGAAACTTTGTAGCTCATTGCTTGCATGAACTCACCTGAACTCAGATTTTGAACAAAAGTTGAAGGGCACACCACAATGGAATTAAGCACGTAGAAGTCACCATCTATGGAGCAAGGGCACATGATTTCCTTTTTTCTACATCTACAATCGTAACTTCCGCTATAAAAGGAAAATTATGAAAACAACTATAACTTCGAGTTCCTAAATGAAATATGAGACTTCGAGGAAAACCATCTGAGACTTGTAATTCAGGTTTTTTCTAAAAATGGATCGTTGGGACAAAGAAGTTGAGAACATAAGAGAACTGAGCATTTGAAGAGCCACGATTAAAGAGGACAGGAAAAAAAANNAAAAAAAAACTGGGGATTTCATCCATTTCATCAAACAAATTCAAGTCTATGGTGTATCTTGAAGCAGTTGTGTTCCTAAAAAAGGAGGAATCTAGGACAAGCATTAGGATCTATTGAGCTCTAGATCCACCAGAAGCAGAAGGAGGAGCATAGAAAACTCAAAATAAAAGCGAGTTGTGGAGCGAAATGGAGGTGTGACGATATCCGGATATTAGGTAAAGTTTCCTTTTCCCATTCGGAAGTTCTAGCGCTATTCATTATGCGAATCGAATTTACCAGCATGGGACTAGTTCAGCCGAATAAGTGTGTAGAGGTAAGGCTCACAGATGGTGTGCTCTGAACGTTTTCGATATTAATTTGCGATCTAGTAACGCACGATCTGGTAGCATTTAAATGTCTGCTATAAACACTCAGACCCTGGAAATTGCCTTCAGGAGTTTTTCCTTCCCGAGCAAATGCTTTTCCTAACGCAAAAGAGGTGGTCACATGAGACAACTCCTTCGACTGCCATGTATTTTTCTGCTAACGCTTCCTGAACCATAACAAATGGACTAGAGTGAAATGGTGGCCAATAAGCTATGGACACAAGAAGAATCACTTTGAGCCACTACCCCCTCCCCCTCTCCTCCCCCTCCACCTTCCCAGTGATTCTTAATTATTATATTGGAATGTGTTGACAAGTATGTATGGTGGTATTGCACTGCGAGGGATATGCCGCACAGTTAAGGTCACAGAGGACAGTATCGCAACATCGCGACATAAAAGGGCGATCTGATCAAGATATGGACGAACGTAGGGTATACTCTCATAACTTTGACACGGGGAGACCTTGGCAGAATTGCCCTCTGCCTTTTTTAGGGGAGTGGATGTTGTCGACAAGAACGTTACGGCGATAGTGAGAAAGTAGATAGGTAAAAAGTGAAAGCTGTAATAGCCAAGAATGGCCACTTCTACAGGGACAGAGCAAATCAGCAAACGCACCGAATGTCACAGCAGCCGCTTGCTCGAATGCAACAAGCCTCTGCAGTGGATATATCCATATAAATGTAATAATTGAGGACGGGAGGGGTGTAGTGGCAAGTGGCGCATTGTCACGTGTGACCACGGTCAGGGTTCGAATTCCGGGCAATATCTAGCTAGGCCACACAAGCCTTCCATCTATTCGAGCTTGGTCAATTAGTATCAAATTCTCTGGGAGGTGAAAAGCACGTTCCTAGACTGTATCATGGCATATCCTATCAGGTATTGATATAGTAGTCAAATTTCACGAACTGACTGACGAAAATGAAAAGGTTTTCATTTGAAGACACTTTCGTGCAATTCTTTGAATGACTAACGACAACTCGAGAGCCCAGTATATAGCTCGCGAAAGGGCCAACTTAGGCTTAAAAGGAAAGGCTTAGGGAGGGAAGGGGTCAATTTGAGGAGGTATAGTGGGGCATTACTACCAGATCAATTGAAAAATTTCGAAAATCTCCTTTATGAGGGATGTAACACTACTTTGCGGAACATTAGAATTGCGCTACATATCTCATTGCGAAGTTGCAGTGAGATAACAAGAACGAGCTGAGTGAGCACTTTGGGAGACGGGCGTTAGGAACGATTTTGGTTAATTGCAATTCCGGTCGGACATTCTGCCCGTTATCTCGCTGCTTGTCATAGTTATTGCATCGACTTTGCAAAACCTTCTTTGAATCGTTCCTTATTGTAAATATCGGCCAAGATTTTCTTACGCCAGGCTGAACAAATGGTTAAACGAGCGATTGGCCGACAGACCGTTCCTATAACGACGGTGCATCATTGGTACAAACGATTTAAGAGCGGCATTTTTTGTTTTGTTATGAAGGCGACGAGCACATTGACCGCCCTACGGTTCTCCAAATTTGAGCTCCGCACTATGTTTTTGGGCAGGAAAACTCGCACTTTTGGCAGACATTTTCCGAAGCAATAAGACGGGGGTATTGAGGTGTGTTTGTTATCGAAAAAATAACCGAGTAAGTTATTGAAACTTCTCTGAGTTGGGAGTTCACAAGCCCCAAACATTGTCTGGGAATTCAGCTCATACCTCACTTATTCTTGCCGCTACTTTGAAGGGTTATCCGACGTGATTACCGAGGAGAAAAGGGAAGGTATGTAAACCAATCAAAAGGTATGTGGTGGCTGTGCTCCGATAATTCGGACATTTTAGCAGTCGAAGTCCTGCCCGAATTGGGGATTGTATCCTCGGGGCTCCGATTCACTAATGCTTCTTTGAGTGCTTGAGCAGTCTGATCGCCGTTTTGGCCATGTTTATGCTCAACATTGCACTACGGCTAAGACCCAGAAAAAGGTAAGGGATTAGTCAGCTCTTTGATCCTCACTCGGTATTCTCCCCTAGCCCCAACAGATACTGTTTGTCTCGGTTCCTAGCTTTTTTTTCTTCAAAAAATCCTTTCATGCTTGCTATGAAGAGGGAAGATCTTGAACTTCACATTCAATATTCTTCCTATCGTAAGCCTACGAACTTTTGCCAAGTGTATGTTTAATATGCAGGGGTATTAATGTCTAGATAACGGTATGATGCCGAATGAAAAGACTATGGAGGCAGTAAACAAAATCAAAAACAGCAACAAAGCATGGTCCGAATGAGGTAATTTCAGTATCACTACTACTGTTGTTATTTAGCAGCATCTGGTAAAAATATAAGGATAAGGATGAAGTTTTTGGCGTTAATCCATCCCGTCTGNAGTGGCGTAATGAGTGCGCATATGGCCTATGCAAAGACACGAGTCTGGTACCAATTCACCGACCCCGGAGGGATGGAAGGCTTGGTTGACCTGGGCAGGAATCGATCCGCGATTCGAACCCCTGACCGTGCGTGTGAGATATTGCGCCACTTGCCACTACGCCACCTGCGCCCTTAGTGAAAATATTTGTATGGTAATCGAACTTCTTTAAAAAATTACCCACAATTTATGTGGCTTAAATCTTTACTATTGTACTCCACAATTATTTTTTAAAAATAAGTCCCTACTAAAGGTTGCGGTGAATGCAATGGGAGAGAAATGAAGCTGAATTTAAGTAGGTTATAAGCGATATGATCATAATAATAATGCAGGACTGATAATTAGTCTATGAACCAGTGTAACGCCTTTTCTTGCATTTAATTTTCCTATTAGGCTGGACTATACTAGCAAAGACCGAAAAGTCCATACTGGTTTTTTCCTTCTTTCTCCCTTCATTATCAATTATCGCCGCTCCATTACACGCTTGCCTTCACTTCAAGGTTCTCAGTACGTTTCCGAACTACGATCGGATGGACACGTCATGGCGAACGCCTGAGGAAATCGATGATCACCGGGATCGCAAGTGCTAGACAAATTGGAGGATGAACATAGAGCCTGCCAAGTGGGCAAGAAACCTAGTCGAGTGGAATGAAGCGGAGATGCTTGGAGTATAGCCGATATGGAAGTAATAACGGGTCTTGGAAAATTCTATGCTTGAATGATGTATATCCTGTTCTGTTTTTCTAGGAAGAAGTCCAAGACATAAAATGAGGATTGGGGAAGGGAACGTCATATTATCTCAAAGGTAGAATCACTGCAATTCACGCCAATCCCTGCTAAATGGAGCATCGCACATCACACAAGGTTGAGAATTAAGAGTAGGGCTGTGGCCGTATACCATAGACTTTTACGCAGCCCATAGAAGCGAACAAATTTGCTCATTTCAACCACTGCTATAGCCCCATAAGCGGATAGTTTGGGTGGCATTGCCGATCACGATTCGAAACTGTCATCCCATTGCTTTTATCTACTTCTGACGCCTCAAAATGAATCAGAAGGCATCAAACGCAATTCGAGTTATTTGAGGGTCACATGACAGAAGGGAAATTAGCACACTTAGCACATTGGAGTACGACGATATCGTGCTGTAAGTAAATTGCTCGCAACGATCGTTCAACAATTCGATCATTAAAAACCGGCTCAGAAAGGCTGACCTCACCTATACCAGCTAATACAAGTGCTGAAAAAGACCCAGTGAATCTCCAATCGTGTTTTGAAAAAAGCTTTCGCAGTTGAAATCAAACTTTCATTGGCAAGAAACCGTGTTTTTCTTGGGGCTCGGAGAGAAATGTGGAGGATCATCGAAGTACAGTAAAACGGGAGTAAAAGGCCAATTCACAGATTCTATGCCAGCAATTACTTCAAACCAAAAATGAAAAACATACTATGGAGATATATCTTATTAGATGTCTCGAAGCGCCAAAAGTGGAGCTGCTATTTATCTGCGATTTCGCTATTCCTTCCCGAACGCACCTTTTCCCACATCTCCCCGGCTCGATAATGACGCACTTCATAGGTGTGGCAGCATTACTCCGCCGTATGTCTCACGGGGAGAGAGCATGTTCAACCAAATTTTCTATTATTGGACATACATCATACATACATACATACACCCATACATATATACATACATATACATATACATATACGGTGAAAATGTAGTTGGAGGGCCACCCATCCAAAGTTCAGTATATCAAGAAATGAACTCAGCTTAACGTGTTAGTCCTTGTATATTAGCACTGTATCGGTTGCGAAAAGGATGATGGGAACCGACCACCTTAGCACTTTTATGCGGTTTCAACTGAGGAAATTTAGTTTCCCAAATAAGCCTAGGTAGGGTAGGAGCACCTGGGTGGCTGGGATAATCTCCTCCTGCAAAAAAATAAATAAAGAAAAAGAAACGAAACTTGCCCACCGCGGTGCTCCTTACCTACGAAAGCCCCTATCCAAAAACTGGCATGTCCGTGATATGACACGGCATGACGCGTTTCATTGAGTTCAATTCCTGATATACTAGCCTTCGAATGGGTGCCCCCGCCCTCCAACTACATTTTCACCACATATACATATACGTATACAAATATATACATATACATAAATATACAAATACATATACATATACATATAAATTGAATGAACTCCTGTAATGAGCAGCAAAGGCCAGCAGTACATCTGTCATATCCAACATTTCATCCTGTAGGGCATGCTGTCTCACAAGAAGAGAGGATTGGTAAATGATCATATCCAATAGATGAGATAAACAGCCGTGGAAGGAACGGAAACATCACAATAAGTGCATCCAACGTAGGTGCTGTGAAGGATACGTGAGAAAACCATGAAAGAATGATTCGTTTCAACGACGCCGCAGCACTGCAAATAAATTTACGACTTGTGCCCATACGTGCGGGGTATTTCCGTCAGACAGGTGTGGTGTACCGTATTGGCATTGAGACAAACCTTCTATGGGGAATTCCGGCTTGGCTCTACTTCTCTAGCAGGAGACCCAACTGTTTCGGACTTTGGTTCCAGATTCTTTCAGAGTTTCCAATGGGATTCCGTAGTTTCATAATGGTCTTTTTTTCGCGCTTCGGCTCCATGGTGACGGTGACGTGTGTTACTCGATGATTGCCTCGATTATAGTGCAAGAACATAAGCAAGCAGCGGACTCTTTTGATGGCTTGGCTGATCTTCTTGGAATAAAGTTGACGGTTTCCCTTGTTCGGCATTGTGGCCGGGCAGAGGGAGAATTAGCAAAATCTCACTGGTTGCGTGATTTGCGTCTCTCCCCACCTAGTGGAGTCACCATGGGAATCAAACCATCATAATAAACGACTGGTCCTAGTTGAAGTATGAGCCGAAAAAGTTGGATGGCCAAGGAATTGCACTTGCTGAACTCTTGTTCTTTTTGAAGAAAACATGACCGAATGATAAGAAAGTTGGAAAAATGAAAGAAGCAGGTAATCCACTGAACTTCGCAATGAAAACAAAGCCTTTCTTGTGATGTAAACACGCAGCAGAAACCTCAACTTTGACGCGAAAAAATACAAAATCCGTGGTTGGGACCTAAAAGTCAGCTGGGCCCTACCCTCAATTAGGGTCATGACTTCACCGAAAAAAAAAATCGTTCAACGATGTTTAGTCGGATCAAAATGATAAACAAAGAATGAGAACCGGGAGCAATCAATGTGGGCCATTGTTATGTACGTGTGTATGGGTCGACACGAAAACTATAATGTATTCGCAGTGATATCAGCTCATCAAAAATGGCGAAGGTTCTGCATGTCACGTATGAACACATGTTCATACATTCTCTAGAAAATAAATGAAGTTCGTCATAAATGTGAAAGACAACGATTCAGAAAGTCGTTAGCAAACATTGAACACAGAGTGCAGACAACGGTGTGCAAAGAAAGCACTGGAATGCACTCAAATTGCCTTAATAGGGATCGGATTCCCCGTAGACAATGCGCTTAGAACATCGAAAGAGCGTACAGCCACCATGACTTGCCTACCTCCCGGCCGGCTGGCTATCCCTGCTCCTCCTTCAACCTCTCTCAGGTGCGAGCGGTAATTGTTTCAAGGACGCTCTCCAGCTACCCAGTGGGAAGTGGTGATGGTGCCAAACTTGTCTTAGGGGACAAAGGAATAAACCTAAGGTGGCAAAGTTGTGCTAGATGGACTAACTTTAATACAAGTTAAGAAATAAAAAATATGTATGAAACTGTCTCTACTGATATACTGTTGATTCCCTCAAAAAAAAGGTGCTCAGAAACACCGCACACTAAGCTCTGAACTGTCCTAGAGGTTCAAGAAATAAGATACACGATATAAAGTAAACCCTATAAAATGAGCCATGCACTCGAATCCTGCTCGGAGACGTAGAGGCATTGCATTGTTCAAATATGTGGAATAATCTATTGCATAGATAAATAATTTGTAAGTCACTAATCCTGTTGTGGCGAAATGACCCGGGTTTAACCTGTTGCCCTCATATGGAAGCAAATTTTGCCGATTTGAGCGGAATCTGACCCTACAGGGAATCACAAAAAAAACGACGTTCAATTCCTTCATTTGCGCATTTCATGAATGCCTAAACGGAGTAAAGTTGAGAGTTGTTCCGAGAATCGGACAGTTTCCATGACTTACCGAATACTTGGAAATACCTCCACAATGTTGTCTGAAAACTGAATGCACGAGTAATTAATATCGGAGAGATCGTACCGAACCGAGGACTATTCTCAGAACACAAACAGATCTCGCATTGCGATACTATTCATGAAATCCTTTCTGCTTGAGTGCCATTGTTAGATCTTCGTTCACATTAGCGTCATAAATGTCCCCATGAGAGGGTCATGGTGCCAGATCCGATCGAGGCATTGTGTGAAAAATAGAAGAGTTGAGGGAATGGATCTGATGGGGGCTCGCAACTTGTAACGTCTGGGAGAAGTAAGACTGCTCTTGAAAATGCAGAAAATATATGTCACAAAACAAAATAATCAACAGCGCATGAGAACAAAGCAATGTGCAAGCTCACACGGAATTGCACATTGTAAGAGGAAGATTGTAAGAGGAGTTCATTAATCGGTCCAAAGGAAGGGCATATGTATTACAGTGGGTGCGCAGCATATTCAGAAGCATCTCAGATTGTGGAGACAGACGCCCGGTAGAAGGAAAGTGGAGCTCGAATGGTTAGAATGGGATTCTCGCCTGCCCGTCACCTTTGGCAAAATTCTCTACGTATAGCTGGACTGATAGCCTCTTATAATATCCGTGCTCACAGTCTAGTAGACAATAAACCCGATTTCTTCGTGTGACCCACTTTTTGTGTCGTAGGAACAGCGAGGAAGGACTTAGCTGTATGACAAAACTATGACGCCCCTTTTTATAATCGAAACAACAAACCAAGAGAACAGTGAGGCGCACGATTTAAGTATAAAAAAGACAAAGTTTTTGGCTTCAATCAATCCCGTCTGAGGGATGCGCCCGCACTCGACTTCCATGCAGTATCTTAGCGGCGTAATAAGTGCGTATGTGGCCTATACAATGACTTGCGCTGGCCAGACGATGCACAGGTCAGTGCTTTTATCCTCTGAGATGAGTCTGGAACCAACTAACCGACTCCGAGGGGATGGAAGGCTTGGTTGGCCTAGGCGGAATTGCTACTACACCACCTCCGCCCACGGTTTGAATGTATTGAGCCTATTTAGAGCGTACCATGAGGGACCCAGACCTCACCTTGGAGAGCAAATTTGTACTCACATTAGGCCTTTGTAGCGGATCGCTTTGGTAAGATGTATCGCTTGTTCCAACATGCAAGCCTACATTCTGCGAGAAAAAGTAAGGGCTGAGAACCAATTCCGATAAAAAGACTTCCACTTTACATATTTTATGGAAGAACATTCCGTGCTAAGTCACCTGTTTGGCTTCTATTCTGGATAAGAATATCGTTGACATTCATGCAGTAACTCTTGCGAAGACCAAATAAATTCGTATATTTCCTTTACGCAGCAAATTTCCTCTGATTTCCTTGATCCAACAAGCGAAGAATACATAACGAGTTTTCTGAGACCTTCCCTACAAGATGGTTTGAAAAAATGTCAAAGCGACGACAGAGCAACGATAGAAGACGTTTATAAAGAGAACTCGCTAGTACTACCGAATGTATTACATGTATAAATAGTTCTAGATCTTTAAAACAAAAACTAAATTGAGTAATCTCAAAAAGGACAATACACGTGAAATGTATGCTGACAGGGCTTTACTGGAACTCTGGCCTCATTCAGAAATTGTTGCAAGAGATCTTATACATCAAAACACCTTAAGGTGTTCATGCGATCAAAGAAAACTTGAATAGTCGCTTAGGTAGGTGCGCAGGATTTCCTATGCTAGCAACGCTACGTGGATAAGTTCGCGGAGAATCGAAAATCGAACTGACCAGGCCATGCTCCGAGGAAACTGCTTTCTAGGGAAGTATCACTTTCAAATCATTGCTTATGCGAAATCAAGCTGTTCTTGTGGGCATTTTAGCCAAATATCATTGTTATTGCGAATGATAGAGGTAAGTGAAGCCTTCAGTAGAGGTCAATCCCTTTTTGAGATGCAACACCACACTCGCCTTCCATTCGGGATCGAAGTGTCGGCGTATTTGGCCTATACAGTGATTTGAGGTGGGCAGCCGGTGCATAAACCATCTTCCCAAATCGGAATTCAATCCCTAGACCATGAGAGCGTGACAGTGCGCCACTTGTCATTACACCACCTCTGTCACACAAATTATACAGTATTTCAGAAGGTGAACTGGATACAACAGGCTGGCGGAACCGCAACTCGAGCAGTAGTTGGTTTTGAAATCTCCAGGTAATGCTTCAGAGATTAAGATAATACGATATATGAAGCTACTTGGAAAGTCTAGCCAGATTGATCGGCGGTGGTACAAAAGAATGAAATTTCAAGAGTTGTTCAGGATGGATGTTCAGCATGATCTTGTTCGATGTAGGACAACGTCAGACTTCCTTTACATGACACAGAGAATTGTGCCTTATTTCATACCTTCAACGCAAGAACAGTTTCTTCCAATGCCGCCCCTCATGAGCTAATCGAGGCGACCACCTACGCCAAGAACCAAGTGATTGTGCTGCAAGAGACCAAGAGCAAGAGCGCTGACGCGCGACGAAAGAATGATGGAACCCTTATCAATCGTGATGAAAAACTTCTTCGCGAAACGTCGGCGGCGCTGGCTTTGTCGTACATCCGTCTGTCGTCCAACTCGCAGACTTTTACGAGATTCTGTCTTCTTGCTTTGCCATCTTACGCTTACAACATGCGCACGTGATGGCCACTTATCACCATTTTCAACTGTTACTCTTCACGCTCAGCAGCTGACAAAGTAGAGCTCGACGTGTTCTACAATGCTAGGCTTAGCTAAGCATCAGAGGAGGAGCATAGGATCGGAAAGTTCGGAATGTAGGAAAGGAACGAGAACGAAAACCGTTTCGCATAACGTCTGTCCGCTGCGCCACACTTCCATGGCGACTCCTTATCCAGAAGAAAGAACATCGCCGCTGTACATGAGGTTCTCCAAAAGGTACAACCAGTGCTGATCTGGACAATATACTAACGAATAGAAAGCGGATACTCAGTGGATGTTGGTGTGGTACAATCACTCTACATGATTCTAATCATTGATCCTTCGCGCAAAGATCTGATTCAGTCACAAGCAGGAAAAGATCTTTCAACATCGTGCAAGGATCTCGAAGCATGTCGTATACGACTGAAGTTCTGTATGACGCTTTGACCCCGATGTGACTGTTATTAGATGACTCGACCGAGGACTAGGAAGGTTGGTTCGGGGTCTCCTCACTTGTGCTGAGCAGGCCAACCTTACTCAAATAGATATCTCACTCGCATTAGGTGAGACAAGGTATCTACTCAGTACAGCAAGGAACTTAAAGCTCCACCAAAACGTAGAAGAACCAGAACGCCACACTTCTTGAAAAGCTGCAAGCAAATATCAGCTACAGACAAGCAATGCAACGAGACCGTTGGCTGTACAGGGAGAAGAAGCTACTGCGGGCAACCCTGAATAGAACTGTTTTGAACGACAGGATCTTCAGGACCACAGAGTCCCATGTCAGGTTCATAGGCGGAGTGCGGAAACACTACATGTCAAACTTTGAAATGAAGACTTCACAATAACCCGAACTGATCCACGACACACGTGCGAAAACCAAAAATTCCCAATGAATCCTCACTGGAGGTGGAGTTGCGATTGCGAGCATGAAAAGGGGCACTGCTCTGAGCCCCGACAATATCTATGCCCACCTACTCCGTGCAGGTACGAACTTCATGCGCTTCTCGCAACACACATGACATCCTACCTCTAGAAGAGAGGATCCCCAATCCCCAATCAGTGGAGGAATCGCGGATGGTCACTCTTCACAAGAAAGGAGACCGGGCGATTTTCGCAACTACTGTCCATTAAGCTTGTTAAGTGTGCTTTACAAGCTGTTCATGAAGATGGTTCTAACCCGCGAACTTGGATGACTAGATCTGTAGAGCAGGCCGGATTCCGAAAGGGCTCAGCTGCTCAGATGGCATCCAAGCGATTGCAATGGTCGTCGAAGTGCGCTACGAATCCCGAATGCTCCTTGTCTATGAAAAGATTGATGACTATGGAAAGCTTTTGTCAGTGTCAAAAACAATGCGATCTTGACAGCGCTGGTGAAAGAGTGGAGCTCTCCTATATAAGAACATAATCCGATTGTAGTAGTCGCTGCGTGCAACAGTGCAGCTATTCCAGGGAGCTCTAGCCATTCCTAGAAAAGGGTGTAAAACAAGGTAAGTTTTTCGCTGAAGCTGTTCATATCCGCGCTGCATTGGGTTATGAAGTTGCTAGGCTGCCATGAGAGGCGCATGGATGGACGGTTCCTCTCAAATCTTCGTTCTGTGGGCGACATTGTTCTCGTTTCAAAAATGGTTGCGGAAGTTAAGACTATGCGTGCAGAACTCAACGAGACAGAAACGAAGGTAGGGCTACGGATCAACTAAACAGTTTATGAAGAATGTTTGGGTTGGCGAATGTCGAGTCAAAATCCTAATCTATAGGAGAGACCTCGTCTTACGTTTATCTCGGGTGTTCCTTGAACAATGACATGAAAAACGAATAGGCAGAAAGCAGCGCCGACAGCCTCAGAACCTTTGAAAAAAGTTACCAACCGTCTAGCCGATCCGGAACTTCGCAATCATCTGTTCATCCACGTCAAGAGCCCTGAGCATGAGGCATAGAGCACTCGTAAGATTTTTTAGGTTCAACCAGCTTACTGAATATCGAGTGGACCAGCTGCTGTGTCAAAGGCGGATTGCAATCGCGAGATACAGACGAGGTTTGTTGTTGGTGCTCGCACATGAATCGTGACGAGCCGTATAAGAAATACATGTACCACTCGGATTGCCCAGCTTGCCCGGGTTTTACTCCGTGTGTGAAGTTGGTCTGCCTCCCACATCCTTTCCAGATTCGGAGAGCTCTAGGAGTAGGGGAACATGAGTTATGGATCTTCGGCCAAACACAGGCATTACACTAGTTTCACGCACGCCCCGCTCGCTCCTCCCCTACGCCCCGTGGGCGGTATGCAGTTCAATCAATCTCAACCACCAACCATCACTGTCCTAATCGTGCCGCCTGCACCCCTACCAAATGTGAGCGCCCCAGGTCTAAATTAACAATCACAAATTCCTTATGAATTTCCGACCACACACCGACAAACTAACAGACATACTTAGCGCGTTATATATAGTGGCAAAGCTTATAATCACCTTCCATTGTTTTATTCTAATAACTATATATTCCTAAATAATTGTTTTTAGGGCGTTGAAGAAATGTAAAAAAAAAGTTGAGAGAACCAAATCAAACGGTATTGGTCTGCTGTTTCGATAATATAATACATAAGAGAGTAAAGCAATTACCTATGATGATGGTCTACGAATTTTCGATAAGTCTTGTCCTTCAAGAAAAACGGTAATGAAAGGTGGAGGCTCTAGCCAGATTACCATCACCATAGTATCTCATTCGAAAAATATTCGATTGATAAAAGGTTCTTGGTTGGGAGCCTGCCAGGTATCATTCTCTCACTAAAGTGGACTGTTTGGCTTCGCTCGAATCACATTCGCTAGAGAGGGGAGACGAGAAACAAAGAATATGAAAAAAGGTGGAATAATTGGAAAATTCAAACCATTACATAGCAAGCCATTGTATAACGAGAAGAAAAATTTCGTTTATAAAGAATGTCAATCTGTAGGTGAAGTCAAATAAGGGATTAACAACTTGGAAAATTTCAAAATGAACAGGAAAAGGTGAGAAACTGTTATTACTAAGTGGCGTTCCATTGTGATGAATGGATGTTTTGAATTTAATGGGTGATGCATGAACGCTTTTCGACCACTTGAAAAAGAGCAGAAGTTAATAGATTGATGACTAAGTTATGAGAAAAACTCAATTACGAAGACCTTCGTAGCCAAAACACAAGTAGCGATCGTGAACGGTGGATGGAGACAGTGGTGGGTAACCGCGAAACGATCTAATCGCAAAGCCATGGAGACAGTGCAGCAAGAAGCCCATGGGGGCGGAATACCCTCCATTAGAGGGCTTCTCACATACTGTGATTCCCCGTCAGTAGTGAAGTGGGAACGAAAACATGGCTGACTGTACAAGTATCATTTTCACTTGGCTTCATTGACTCCTCATCGGTCAGGAACGGAAGGGAACGGATTCGTAATGACTTTGATTCGACAACTTCAGTGCTATTGGACATATCCTAACGATGAGGTTTTCGAAAGTGTGGTTTCTCATTTCTAACATCCAGCCCCAGCGTAAAAATATCCTAGAAGAAGCTAGGTATGAACGGTTGGTAAGGGTTATGCCTCAGCAATATGTAGACGGATAGCCATAAGTAAAGGTAATCTGTAGTCCCGATTTCTCGTACCAAACAAACGTTCACCGACAGAAAGAGAGCTCAGCTGGAATTTCCAAAGGAAACTTGGAATCTAGACTTATTAGGAGCCCAGAAACTACTGGGTTTGCGCGTAAGGGCTTCTAGTCACTATCAATAAGCATGTTAAGATCTAGCAGCATAGAAGTAGCCAGATTCTGTGAAAAAGCAATGACGGCAAACTATTTCACGGAAGATGATTCATAAATTATGAGTCAGTATTTTGGAACACTTAAATTTTTTCTGAAACCTCAGCCTAGTGTTCGGAACAACTTCCGATGACAATTCTCCTAAAGTTACCACCACCCTTCTTACCATGTGGATCGAGAGGAACCTCGCCGGCATTCTAATCCGTTCACAGCTTTTAAGTATAGGGAAGAGGGCCACAAATGTATGATAGCCTTTAAAAAAGTTTAATTTGGAGGCGGGTACCATTCTAGACCTCAAGCACTAAGCAAGCACTGGAAACAGCACGAAACGATTGGGAAAACAAAAGGAGAATGATGGACAGCAAAAAATGTTTTGATAAGCCGCTTAGAACATCCAAAAGAGTGCAGACCATAATGAATTTTAACAAGAGTGAAATTTTATTTCAAGAGAATATTAATTGTCAAATCGCATTTCAGCACAGCCACCGAACGGCTCATGATGCAAATGTGCGCTTCAAATGTCAGCTGTGGATACAATATGCGCCACACTCACAGCCGTTTATCGAGAGTACAGAATGGAGGCAATGAGTTACGTCACGGGTGTTTACTGTGTGCGTAGTCTAGTAGCTTTACATAAGTTGACGGATAGGAAAGCAGTAGTCAGCAGAAAAGAATGCCAGGGAACTTTAACATTCTTTGTATACACAAAAGAGCTGTTAGGGTTTTCGAGATAGGTGAGGATCTTTCCGTGGAAGTAAGGCAGAAGATGAAGCAAATTCTAATTGCGGTGGCTGGCTAAGCGATGTGCGAGTCAGTGTTTTTACTCACCCAGATGGGTTTGTTACCAGTTACCGGCCCTGAAGGGATGGCAGGCCTAGTCGGATATTGATCCGGGATTCGAACACGTGACCATGCGTAGGTGATGGTGCGCCACATGCCACTACACCGTCTCCGTAAGGTAGGTAGGACAGTACACGTTCACTCAATTAACACAATACGAAATTGAGAATAATTCCGTCAACTAACGAGATAGAAAAAGTACCACACCCTCCAGGTCAGTGGAATCAGATCATTGAGTAGACGGTAGGTATACCGTCCCTGTGGACTGATTCCTTTCGGTATCAAAAAAGTGTGGCTAAGAATTGCTGACAGGATCAAAGAATTACTTTTTGATGGATCACATTCAATCTCAATGCAGCTAATCGAAACAATGATGATAATACCAAATTTTGCACAAAAATGAAATGCACAGAAAAGGACTGGACTGGAAAGGAACACCTGCGGTGTGCAGGATAAACAGCAGATTAGGGTACAGGTCGTGTCGGATTTTAGCTCAGGACACTTCAGGAAACAAACCGATGACTATTTAAGCACGACTGACAGACGTCTCACAAGGCTACGCCACTAAGCCGCTACGTATACATAACGCGTACCAAGGCTTATTTCCGAACAGGAAACAGATGCTACTGGTTTAACTTTTGATTGATCAATAGTACTGATACTCATAACATATAGGTAATTCATTGTAAGACTGCCTTAAATATGTACAGCTGAAAGATGCCGATGTTAGGGGGTCATACAGCGACTGTGAAACCCAATTGTACAAGCTAATCAGCCCGAGCTGTGCCTATCGCTCTACTTGCTCAGGCCCGGGACAGGGAATGATGAAAGCATGTGAGTGTCATTTTCGCTCGGAACAGTACGTATGGGAAGATTCAAGATCCCCAGCATCATTGGGAACAGCAATATTTGTTCCTTAAACCAATGTGACGGTGAGAAAAGGTGATCTGAAATGGAGCTGAAGAAATGCTGTTCGATGGATCGAACTCTGCGGAATTTAAGTCGCTGTAAAGAATCTTCAGCAGACGAAAAAGAAAAACAAGTAATGGAAACAGTAGAGGTCAAGAGTCTCCTTTTGTAAAAAAAAAATGGGAGCAATGGGAAACGGTGAATTGCTGAAGAGAACGAAGTAACGATCATTAGAATGGATTCAATGCGAATTGAAATAGATCATAAAGTTACGAATTTGTTGCAAATCGCCCAAAAAATGGATCGATCGCTTATCGGGATCGATATTTTATCAAGCACTCACTGAAAAGCAACGTGTGCGACCACCAAGTCGCGTATCGGATCACAATCACAAATCAGTCCACGGCGACAGGCCATGGTTACTCCCCGGTTTTCACGGAGGGAACAGATTCCTTGCGCTCCATGATACAATTCTCAGAACAATGAATATTAAGCGCCCTCCCCAGGGGCGCACAGTATCACTACAAATACCGAACTAGGCAATCATAAGAGGTAGAGCTGCACTTACCTCCTATTGAGGAGGGCTTAGGTACTCCCACTTTGGAAAAAGCCTATTTCTGACCCAAAGTCAGTCAATGGTTTCTAGCACAAGACAGGAAGAATAACTTATTTGTCATGTATCTGTGATTTAACCCTCATTTAAACTTTTCAAACAAAGAAGCACCTACTCTACCTAATATGTATCTCAATCTAATCTCTTTTAATTTGAGATATTCGTTGACAGACAAAAAAGTGTTTCGATTCTTACGTCCTTCAAACAGCGAAGCTTCAGTTCCACTCTGATTGTGAGTTTCAGAACATAAAGTTCTATCAGAATAGAGCATTTGAATCAACAAAAATCTAGACATCCCGGCTCATCACTACTGTGTTGGCAGCATTTGTAAGCAAATAGAAAGGATTGGAACTTAATGCTTCCCAGTTTATTTCTTATCTTCGATTTTCGATCGCTATGCAGAAAAATTTAAGTACCAATCGGATATAACTAAGCTACGGCAAAACTCAGAATTTTTTCTCAAGTGTTGCCGAATATGATCTGCACTTTGTCACTATACGACCGCTTTATTTGCACAGCAATAGAGCCCATTGAAAGCAAGAATGCAGCGTTACTTTTTTCCCGACAAACTTTGTCAATAGTGCAGGAGTTACGGCACCGTGGAAAAAGATTCTTCTGAAGGGACTGAATGACCAGCTCAAATGATAGTTTCCGACTGGAAGAGACGAGTCAGGTCACCCCAGAGAGACACCAATACAGAATAGCGAGATCCTGGCAATAAAGTTGTGGCAGAACTCACTAAGCTCCTTGTATATTTAGTAAGAAAACACTGGCTGCCCAAGGCTTCAGCTACATACCGTTTCTGTCTCGACCCTATTGAAGACCTTCTTCCAATCGATGAATGTTAGACTTAACGGCATCCTCAATTCTCGTGATTCTTCAAAGAATTTGTGGCCGCGTGGATGTGATGGATAGTAGTGCACCCACTCAAAAACTCTGCCTCGCATGACTCTCTCTAACCTTTCGCCTCTCCTAGTCATCCTTTTGAAGACGGCTACCGTAAAAAGAGCGGTAATGGCGGATATCGTCTAGATGCCCCTCCTTAGAGAGCAACACAGTCTTCCTTATTTTTTGCTACATGGGCACTTCGCATCCCGATCGGTACCGCGTGAGGAGCTTAGCCAGTGTTTCGACAACTGACGGAAGGCTCTCCAGATTTTCTGAATAAAAGTTTCACACACAAACATTTGCCTTAATCAATCGCTTGAACGCTCAGCTGGAGATTCTTTCTTTTCAGCTTTTCCACTCCTAGACGTGTGTAATACCAGTCATCCGGTTTCAGAGGGACGGAAAAATTAGATGGATACCGATCTCGGATTCGAACATCGGACCATGCGTGTGATAGTGCACCACTTGCTATCCTACCACGTCAGCTCTTTTCCGAAGTTTTGCCGAAACCGGCAGCTAGTTAAACACCTAACGGGCAATGTTCCGACTAACAAATTCTTTCACGCTTTCCGAATGAGTTCCAAAAAGGAATGAGGTGGGGTTGCTGTGGCAAGTGGCCCATTATTACACACGCATGGTCCTATGTTCGAATCCCAGAGATGAAGGGCTTACAAGAAAATTCGAATTCGAGGGTGAACCTCCCATCTGAGGCCGGTTGATGAGTGCTAGATTCGTCTTCGAGAAGAGAAGCATTAGCTTGCAGATCGGCTCACCACCGCACGTCATTGTGTAGGCCAGATACCGATCCAAACCTTCAAGCCGTCAACGCCATTCTGTATGAAAGTCGAATGCGTGGGCGCATACTGAAAATGGGATTGATCGACGCCAACATCTATGCTTCATTTTATTAGATTTGGAAAAGGCTTCACATGCTTCACAGTCGTTCACGATAATTTTGGGTTATCCATAAAATAACGAAAAATGAAGGAGCATTTGTAGAGTAGTACGATAAAGCTGAAGGAAGCTTGAGAACCGGGTGCTTCCAAAGAGATAAAAGGCTTCAGAAAAGCCGGCAAAAACGGAGCTGAACGTCATTCACTCAGTGAGTCACAAACCGTGCCTTTTAAAGCGCTTCATTCATCATATAAGTTTATTTGATCTTAATAAACTACAACATATAAAATTCCAAGCTAAAGTCATTTAAGACGAAAACAATGTAAGACAATATGCAAAATGTTTAACAGAAAACCGTCAGATATGTCACACATACTCGTGCGAGAGATCGTACTTATCGTAAATGTAGATTACATGGCAGCTTTGTTGGCTTTCCACCATCCGCGCACTTTTTCATGACCTTCATCTGATACTATCACCAGCTTCTTATCGCTGTCTGCCCACAATAGGATACCTTCCCTCATAGAAAAATCACGAACACCTGAAATATTCCACCATTTTTGAAGATCGGCACAAGGAATGGTATGCTAGATATATTACTAAACCGAAATCATATCCATATGTGCCTAGCAACGTAGCTTGTACTCGTCAACCCTTTCCTTTGAGGCCCACTCCAATTCCGATGACTAAGGTGATCGCTGTTTTCAAAGTCCCTACGGAATGTTTTCCAGCGCTTGAGATGCGTGAGCACTATTGGTAGTCCCTTAGCACTGACCTGCTTTAAAATGACTCCGCTCTAATAGAGGATAAGGACAAATTCTTTTGGTCTCGACCAATCTGCGCTCCCTCATTCGACTTCTATTCAGATCCGTAGGAGCGTACCGAATGCATATGCGGCTCATACAGTGACTGTAGTGGCTGGCCAATGAACAGATCAGTGTTTTCATCCCTTCAGACGAGTCTGGTATCGATTACCCGGTCCCGAAGGGATGGAAGGTTCGGGAGGTCTGGGCGGGTATCGCTCCAGTATTTGAGCCCGTAACTGTGCCTGTGTGACCATGCGCCACCTGCCAACACACCACCTCCGCGCTAATCCTAGAGAAGAGAAATGTGGGTAGCTTTGTCTACCAGCTCTTCTAATTGACACATTGAATTGATAGCCCTGAGTACACATGCACTCTGCCGATGTTCTACGCGGCGGTTCCTTTGTTGCAGATTAATCGTTGTGGGTGATAGGACCTCGAGGAGAGAGGCAAACTGTTACAGAATTACCAGTTAGAAATAATCATAATAACAGTAATAGAAATTCTCGGCAAACGTTAATTTCTGAAAAATTGAACTTCTAAAAAGCTCTATGAGTTCTTCTAAAAATCTACAAACTCCAGTAAAGGGTTATATCATAGGTTGTGTTGGAAGTTATAACAATTGTTTTCCACGCGTGCCTTATGCAACGTCTTAAAAAAATAGGTAAATCTCAAAAATCATTAAAAGAATAGTAAAAACTCGCTCATAGAGGGATTTTAAGCCTGGTGACAAATATGGCATTCATTGTGCCAGTTTGATGCAAGATCTTTTTCGGCTGGACTAGCTACTCTTTCTTTATACTCATTGCAACCGTTCTACTTATGAAGACCACGCTACAAAAGTAGATCCTGTGCCAAAAGAAGATACCGCACCCACAGAAGCATGTATCGAGGATAAACCAGCCATAGATAGTTTCGCACTACGCCCAAAAACCAACGTTGTACACATTATGGAAAAGATTCACCCCTTCTGCGAAGTTTTAACGATATTTTCCAATGGATTCGAGATCGATTCGTCAAAATACGACCGGATCTTTCCTTATTCAGTCAAGTTCAATAAAATTCAGTTAAAATGATCCGTTTATTGCTTACCTATAAATTCTGAATCGCCCTCAAATGTAGAATACAGCGTCGCATCAGTGAAGGTCAGTCGACGCCGTTCATCTTCCCATAACCGAATCTGATCCGCAACCTGAACAACCGCAGCATTTCCGTTACACAACAGCTTTTCGAAAATCCTGCTGATCAAGATGTGTCAGTCTCTTTCAAAGTACTCACCGTAACAGGTAAGCAGTTCAGTGGACCTCCTGTAGCGATGCATTGTGGATGGGCGTTTGATCGAAGAAACGAAATTATCTGAGAAGCGGTAATTCCAACCTGAACAATATTTTCAATCTCGAATTCATTAGAAGTTCTTTCCAGTTTCGAACATACCTGCAAAGCCCTCCTAACAGATTCTCTTGTGAGAACTCCAACGGACATATCGTGAAATCTGTACGTCATCTCGGTGAACGTAGACAAAATGGCTAGCTGAAGGCTAGAACTTGTATAGGCGTAAAGCCGAAAATTCGTTTCAACGATAATGTTGCCACTCCGACGCTCGTCTAATCGACGGGCAACGCCAGCGTTTTCTTCGTCGTTCACACTCGAGCAAAGATTGATCAACAGAGGAGTGAGGAAGAACACTCTGCAATCAGAAGAAATTAATGGCAAATGTACTGCTCTCTACTTCTCTACTTCTACACCACTGACCATCTTCAATTTTTCGGAGAATTTACGAAACATCTGATATGGTGGCTTGGGTGACGGAAAGCTGTTCAACTTATTATTTCATCTATCCAATCGGTCAAAAAACTATGGGTTTAAGAAGCCTCAGTATTTCAAAATTCATGAAAAAAACTGGCTGTTTTTCGGAATCTCAATACTTCTTACTTTCTAAACCGTTTAGAAGTTTTCGAAACTAACAGAGAAATTTTTCAAAGGACGGAGGGAGCGCTAGCAAAGCTTGGTCAAACGGGTTGATATGCGAACGGTGATCAGATTATAACTATTCGCTTGCGAGCTGAATTCAGGCACATGACACACAAATCAAACATGTAGCATACTGACGCCGCACCTACTCCGACGGCTCACCTGAAAACCATACTACTCAAAGTAGTGTCCAAGTGCGATGACTCTGAAAGTTGTGCTTGACCTAGTGTTTTCTTAAATGGCTTTTGTCTTTCACCGAAATGTACGCAGAATAAAGCATTGTTACAATCTCGGTTTGCACAGCTTAAGATTTAAAACTCATACTCCTCATTTCCTTGGTATTATAGTATAACTGTGAACACAGCTCCTTACGAGAAAGATTAAGTATCATCGAATACTCCCGAAAAAATTGTGACTGACTCCACAACTTTGAACAGAAGACAGTTGGTAGAGTTTGATTAGACTCTACAGCTAGCCTATTTCATTTACACTGAACGACTCAACAGTATCACTATCACCCACTGTGATACAACACATTCCATTGAGACTAGCTGAAGCAGTATGGTACATTTTTTATTTACATTGGGCAAGTTCGGTAGGTCGTCTACCACTTGTCCGTACTGACCACTGACCAAGGGCGCAATGCAGCCAAAAGGGCGAAATTCACGCAGTGAGGTGTTCTACATCAGCAAGAGCTTCAAAAAGGTATGATTGAAGTATTTTGATGTATACACCGTGTATAAAAATATGTTTATAGGCCGTCACTCTTCCACCAGCACGAGCATGGCGAGTGAAAGAGACCGACGTTGCAGCACGAGGATACGTCTTGTGTATCACCAAATCAAAGGTAGGCAAGATCCCTGGCCTCCTTTTACTAGTTGACAATCATTTCAGGGACTATTCTTCGATAAGATGACCAACCTCGAGCCAAGATTGCTTACCCTTACTCGAAGCGGATTGCTTATCATTTACAATAAAGAAGATAAAGGTAAGATGTCAAATTCAGGAATGGACCGCAATAAGGATTGGTACATTCAAGGATACGTCGTGGACGTGAAAGACGCCAAAGTGATGACGACAAAAACTGATCACTTCCGCACAAAACAACAGTCATACGTAGGTCTTATATGTTTCTGACTGTAAAAGGGTAAGAAACCTGCATTGATAAATTGCGGCTACAAATTGGTAAGCTATGAAGGCAACCGAAGATTTCTCTGCACAACCGACCCCACGGTAGTGCAGAAATACCCCTGACAAAATCCGTCCATCAGCAAGTTAGTGATTGTGATAAGGAAAGCAGTGGTAGTAACCGACCGCTAATAGAACGAGGAACAATCAAAATCGACATTGATCTAACCTGATCTTTAATTGTGATAACACACTCTTACGAATTACCAAGACGTTTACGTGAAACACACGCATAAATTTTACAGGACGGTAAGACAGCCAGATATTTCTTCTATCATGAGCACAAGAAATAGTGTGAGCAGTAAGAGGCATCGTTACTTCAAATTACAAAAACAGTGAGTGCCGTGATACCCGCCTATTGTGATGCAATTATTCAATAACTTATCACGATCATGATTACTCCCCGTCAGAAGCGTGTAATGACATGCCCTATCCACTTGGATCGACTCTACTCGCACGCGCTGACAACAAGCAACAGCAAATGAGGACAACCAAATGGGAGTGATTAAGAGTCAAGGAAGGGAAGAACGAAACGTTGCGGCTTGCCCATGAAAACTGGGGCCTTGATACTTCGACGAGTGGTGTTCGCTGACTGTTGATAATAAGAAATGTCAGCAGTAGGGCAGTAGTAGGGCATGGTAAGGGGTCGCAGAAATCGAGAGTAACCGGGTTCCGCCGGCCTTCGATGCTAACATGGATAGATGGATGTATCTTATGGATGCCAATCTCGATTACATAATAGCGACAGAACCCATCTCAACGATTTTCACCATTGCAAGAGAGTCGCGGTTCGTTGGATCAAGTCCAGGAAGACCACATTAAACCAAAACCACAGTTGTAACAGTTTCTGTCATGTAGTACTTACAATCCCATAACTATCGACCTCGTTCACCGGAGTGGTCACATCAGCACGAATTGAGGCGCAGACTCACCGACTCTTGCCTTCTAGGGTGCCTGATCAGCTCTTATCACTTGCTAGCAGTCGTTCTAACAAATCATTTACGGTGGTTCTACACCATATATCTATTCTAGATCTAGATAACGAATGTTATCACTTCCTACAGCCTACCATCATAGTTCCCATCTTGTCGCCGTTCTGTACCCTACAAATTTGAACGCTCTAGCCCCAAGGAGCACGAGTTACAGCGGCTAAGCACGTACACCGAGACACACCCACCACAAACCAAGAGACACACACAAATTATATATATAGGAGGATACACTTGTAAAAATGTTGAGCATCTAACTACATGCCTGAAACTATCACATCGAGCGCAAGTGGAATTTCGGATTTTCTTTCTGCATGTGTAATGGATGTACTGCTTGTGAAGCAAACGTATTCAGGGGTACTTTGAGTATGAAAGCGCTAACTGAATATTTCGAAGCCCTATCTCGAGGATAACACGAATAATTTCCTGCGGTGGCTAATAGTTGATGGAAGTCATACTATGAAACCACAAATTACGGGGTTAGCTATTTTCGCCTTGCCTCGACTACCTATAGTCGTTTTCAGCGCCGATGCACTCTGAAGCTCAAGTTCAAGTATGGTTCTGTTTCTATGATCATGTTCAATGAAGAGATCCCCGCATGGAGAACAGCGATCGCAACAGCTCATGATGGTTTGCTGCGAACTCGACTGCATTTCATTGGAATTCACCGAGGTCCTCCACTGGCAATGCAAAGACTGGATAAAACCCTAAAAAATTTGGAAGAAGCCGGTGCCTCTACTGATGAACGTT
>UZAF01019318.1:994-23372 GCA_900617895.1 Haemonchus placei | reverse complement strand
TATGCTGTGCTGCTGGTGGGATTGGAGGGAAATCACTTATCATGAGCTGTTGTCGCATGATTAAACGATAATTTCGGAAAGTTACTATACTTAGCTAGACAATTCGGAGGCAGCGATAGACCAGAAGCGACCAGAAGTGACCAGTCGTAAGGGCGTTGTCTTTGAACAGGATACCTCCAGACCACATGTGGTGTCTATTGTGGTGAGGTTGCTCGCCCAAAATCTATTAGATTTGCCACGTGGATACCTCTGAACTGCTTGAGTGCACGGCTTGGTGTGAAACTTTATTAGTACAACAAAACACTAATAAGAATTACTTCTTCTCCTGCGGTATTGTGACGTCCGATTGTGGAAGGGTCGACTGGATATTGAGTATTGGATATTGGATATTGGATATTGGATATTGGATGCGGTAATGCCGGATTGCAGACTACCAGGTCCAAGAATGAGTCGACCGAGAAGCCCTCCGGCTATTTATATCCCCCGGTCGGGCCACAGATCAAAGGTCAGATCACACGCACTTTTGATCTTCACATGTCGGTGCGCGCGTTGAGCCACCTCGACGACAGAGTGTTAGTGCAGAGCTTGCCGCCTTGTAACATGTACTGTATGGTAGCAGTTGCTACACCACACACATTTTTGGCCACTCGTCAAAAATTGCTGAAGCTTGGATAGGATGTCCTACCACACCCCCCTCCCCCATATAGTGCGGACATCACACCATGAGAATACCATTTGCTTAGGTTTCTGCAGAATGCTTTGAATGGAAGATCTTTCAATCCGATGGAGGACTGCAAAAAGCACCTGATTTTTCCCTTAGATTTTAGGTCAAGAACCTTCTTTAGTGGGACATTGAAACTTACAGGAAGCTGGCGAACCTTCACTGAACAAGATAGAGGATACTTTGTTTAACTAATATATTCCTTCTTCAAGGAATCTTCACCCGAAAATGAATCAAAAATCGGCTGAGACTTTCCGGACAATACAATAAAATCAAGAATATTGCCTACAAGAATACATTGTAGAAAATGTATGCTATCCAAACTCTTCCAATCTTACTATTGTTTACTACCTAGACATTAGTATCTGCAAAATTTCGTTTAACTAGATCAGACGACAATGATGCAATGATGGCGAAAGTCTTATGTTTAGGTTCGTGTGCACTTATGCCATTTTTCAACCTAGCAGATAAAATTAGCAGCAGTGTTACAGTCACTTTCAGAAGAAGAAGTAACACTGCTATCAGCTGTTCAAAATAATCCATCATACAGCTTCTCTTTCCACTAATTGAAGTTTCTTCTACGAAGCTCTACACTTTCATAGTAAGCAACTTCATCGCTACGAATTTCAACTACTCGGTACTGCCTGAAGCTTTTAGAACAGAATTTCTACTTTCACTTCATTCAATTCCGTCACTTCCAATTTACCGAATTGAACCTGATATCAGTCGCAAGACATCCTAGATACCATCGTATGGTGAATAGTTCATAGCTTCATGATATTTACTATTGAGCCTGCTCATAATTTCCAGGTCGAAGTTTCCTCCACGGCTATTGTTGGTTTCGCCAACTCAAAAAATTATCCATACCACCTGTGAGCACATCCGCTACATTGTGAGGCCTTCTAGATAAGTTCACTCTAACTTTTCAAATCCAAGAACCTCCTGCCCTACAGTTCCGCCGATCAAAAAATCCTTCATACCACCATCATGGAGAAAAACTTTAGTTTTGTAGGACTAACCCTATAAGTCTACTCTGTTTCATTCAAAGTACTTTCTGCCGCTACAGTCCTTGCTTTGTGAAGCTTACTGTCACAGCCTGCTCGAAATTTTTATTTCGAAGAACCTTTTGTTGCTACGAAACTCGCCGATCGAGAAATCTTCCACCTCTCTTTCATGGTAAGTGACTTCAGCTTTGTGGGGCTTACTATACAAGTCTATTTCAAGTTTTCGGTTCAAAGTATTTTCACTGCTTCTTTTAGTTCCGCCAACTCCAAAATACTCCATATCTCCTCCATGATGAGCACATTCGCTGCTTTGCGACGCTTATTTCATAAGTTCATTCTAACTTTTAAGTTCTGAGTACCTTTTGCATCTACAGCTCCGCCGATCAAAAAAGCCTTCGAGGCACTTCAACGTTGAGTAGCCTCAGTTTTGACTTACATATAAATCTACTCCATGTTGTTTTTGAAATCGTTAATTTTGCTTCTGCCTCGAGGTTGCTAGGTGAAAATTTTATTCTGGCTAACGTTTCGATGTATTAGTCGTTTTTAGGGCCTGAAAATGGTTCGAGGCTTGTTGATTGCACACTACCCCACCAAGTGCCTCCTCCGCTCTAGCGTTTCTGACGTTCTATCAGGAATGCACGAAAAATGCCCGAAATTCAAAAGATAAGCTCACCTCACTTCCTTCTCGAAGAGTAGCGCTACGCTACACGGTTAGTACATTAGTATCGAATGATCTTACTTCGCTGCCCCTATGCAATAATATTATTGCGGATCAGCACGCGCGATTATGGAACTAACTCGCGCTTTTGCATAAATGGCAAGAGATAATTTGTGATTGTCGCACACTCATTTCGGTTCATATCTGGATTTCTAGCTAAAATCCAGAATGCTTCCAACTCACTTTCAAAATCCGCGGAGACTTTCAAAAATAAGACTTATTGTCAGTTGCGTAGGTGGACCAACCCATAGAATTTCGTGGTTATTAAGTGTATTGTGAGCCAATTGTTGACCACGGTCCCCTCACACCTGTCCAACACGATCCAATTCCTTGAACAACTTCGGAACTTGCGCCTCGGTTCAAGTTGCGTAATATAGTCATTTGACGTCACCTCGGTTTACAACAACGTCCAAAAAGAACAAGCCCTACAAGCGCTATCTGAAATGTTGGATAGGCACGGTGGGAGCATTGAGACTTTTAGGCTCGGTAAAGCGCGTATTATGACTCTAAACAAGGAATGTCTTGGTTGTGACATCTTCGAGTGGTCAGTTTCTTACTATTCTCAAATTAGAGGTTTGGCACTGGTCAACGATTAGCTCCCGTACTGGCGATCTGCTTCATGAGCAAAATTGAAGAACCAGTATTAGCACGCTTACCGTTGATGTACTGTAGGTATATGGATGACTGCTGCATTGTAACTTCAACACAGTCCGAAATGTATGAGTGTTTCCGTATAATGAATGAGCAGTCACCGTACATCAGGTTCACAAGAGAGGTACCACAAGATGGTTATCTCTCCTATCTCAACATTCAAACCAAAGTGTCTAGCAGGATCGTACACGTTAAGTGGTACCGAAAAAAGAAAAAAAAAAAACAAACAAAACATCATTATCATCATCATTACTAATTATTTTAAGACCTTTTCTTGATTTTTACAATTGTCTCGGTTAACATATGGATGCATAAATGAGCGCACACGGTCGTCAAACGCAGATTGCTACAGGTGTGCGCTCTCGATAGACGGCTCATGACTATTTTAGCAAGGGTGGAAAGTGTTCCTTCCTTTGTATGGTAGAGAGTGGTTACTATGTTGCTACGACGACTACATCTCGAATTATCTTAAGGAAAATCCATTAATCGGAAGCGATAAGACGCGCGCGGTATCGTGCGCAGCCCGAGTGGTTGTTTAATAGTGGGGAAGCTCGTCGTTAAAAGAACATGATACGCCTCTCGGCTTAGGCCGCTTCACACTCTTCATGGAACAATGAAATACTTCAGGCCAAATTCTGACCTTGAAGAGAGGTCATAAGCAACTATTGAACCTGGTGGGTGAAAGCTTTACTCGCAGCTATTGTCTATAAACCTTGCCCAGAACCTAACAATGTATTCTGGGGACACATGCTGCTGCTGCCGGGAATTCACGAGGTATCCCTCAGTTCAGCGCAGCTCCAACCCGTTACACGGCCCTCGCTTTAGACTACTGGTGTTCCTACACAACCTCCGTCAACGCAGCTCCAACCCCATACCGCAGCCTTCGCTCTATAGAACCTCTGCATCTACACAATCTCCATCGACGCTATTAATTCTCTTGAAACATCACTTTCTCATCATTTTTGCCACCATACTCATATGAGGTAATGTACGATTGAGGAGAGGCGCAAAATTACCGAGGTGCGAAGTGACCTCGATCGTATGTAACCTCATCTCAATCGTACAGAAGTCCCCACACCCTCCCTCACTACATGCCTTGACTACGTCTCCGCTCCCTACATTCCCACCTGCCGTCTGAAGCAGGGTTTTGGGTTTTCCTTTCGATTCTCTTAGGTTCTTCTGTTATTGAACCATCAAAAATTCCAGCAAACATGATTATATGGAGGTGCCGAACTCAACGCAGTTTTTCAAGAAGTTGAGCTCATCAGTTTTCGAGCGGTAGAGCGAAGGGTAAGGTACTGGCTTTGTGAATAATATAGTTCCATCCGTTTCACTTTATTCCACAAGGTTACTGTAAGAGTAAAGCGTCCGGAGGGGAGTCAATGAACCAGCGTTTTGATCTACAATTATCGATGATCTATTGCAGAATTCGCGCGGGAAGAGTGCCGAGCGGAACCAACTTTCTGCAATCGATTCGCCGCACGCAGCTGTTGCGGACCATTCGTTCGCCATTATTGAAGCTCTAGCGTTCTTCATACAGCTCAATCGATATGCGATCCATATTTGAGGCATGATTCTACTGTTAGTTCCTTTGTTCCTGTACTTCTTACCTGCTGCTGCGTTCTGCTTTATTCCTTCGCGCGCGGTGTCTTTCACCGCGAAGCGCAATTTCTGTCCTATTGCACCACACCCCCCCCCCCCCCCCCCAGACCCCCCCTTCATCGCCTTATTTGCACTTAGCTTCGACTGTCGTCAATCAATTGCTGTATCGTCATTTTAGGTATTATTCACGTTGTTTTCATGTGTTCCTCGCCATGTTACCACCGCATCTTTACCTCATTTTTTTCATTACCATTCTCTTCCGGTTTTGCTTTGTCTCGGTCGCCCTAATCTGTTTTACGTTGTAGGTTGCAACGCATAAAAGAATTGCATTCGAAAGCTTGGTTGTGATCGCTCGAATCGTTGTATAACATGAACAGTATTTGGACGTACGTCCTGACAGGAGTAGGTCGTACCGACTTGGGGGCCAAGCCACACCGATCATTATGCTTACGTTTTTCAGGTGGCCCGCATTGACCAAGAGAAGGTAGTGGGTAGTAAGGATATGATCCGCGCTACAGTTAGCAGCATTGTATTGACTTTCGCAAACCCATATCGTTAGCAGGTGCGATAGAGAATCCACTTCTTACGTACGAGTGAGACTTACAGTGAACTTTGCAGTTCAGTCAGAAGAGAAGAGCCCAATGGAATCGGGCAGCCACCAGTCGCAAGAGCCGGACGTTGCGACCCAGATGACTACCTTAGCTGTCACGGAAATCACCAGTAAGATGAAAAGACCAAGTCTCAGGTGAGTGGCAGCGAAGGGCTCATAAGAGAGATTGCGCAAGGAAATCAGAGAAATAGTCACCCAGGCAGACATGGCGTTAGCGCAATTCTTCACTACTTCTGACAAAGTTGTGTTGGAACTGATCAGTGACAAGATCAGCACTGTATTAGCATTGGTTGTAAGTCTGAATAAGCAAAGCGCGGCCAACACGACAGTAAGTCACGAGGCCGCGGAAGATATACTGCAAAAGTTGTGCGATAAGCGAGTATCTAAGTGATTTAAGAAGGGTAACAATTGCAGATATCATTAAAGTTAACTATTTACAGATCAAAAAATGCTCAACTGCGTAAAAAAACACTTGGAAAAACGGTGAGAAGCCAGAGGACACAGGTATGGATGGTGAGCCCGATCCGCACAGAGAAGTGCTAACAAACAACGATACTGATAGAGAGCTTTCGGCGCGATTGATGATAAAAATGAAACCATCGAGACGAGAGACGACCTCATATTTATCGAGTGGGAAAATATGTGGGTATGTCTAGTGAGGACTCAGAAAATGAAAGTAGTGTGAGCTAGAGAGTGCGAAGTAACGCTAGGGTAGGCGATGAGAAACAATGAGAGACTTCTTCCAAATCAAAAGTTTGAATATTTCATAAGAACTTTCGAATTGAAGTATCTGCGTAGGGCGTACGGCGAAAAGGATCGGAAGGAGATCCTGACAGGATACTTAGGTGACGAAGCAAAATTATATTACAATACATTATCTTGTGCAGTCAAGTATACTTCTTTTGACATGGTTGTCCAAAAGCTGAAAAACCGCATGAGACTCGAAAGTCAAAAGTCTCTAGCGGAAGCACTGAGGTTGATGCTAATGCTGAAGAAAAAGGAACATCATTCAGTGTTGCAGTTCTGCCTCGAGCCGAAGCATCTGTCATCGAAAGCATACCCGAGCTGCGATAAAGCAGCCTTTGCACTTATTCGAGCAGAAGTACTGCACGAGCAGCTCCGGGGGCGTATCACTTATATGAAATCCTAACCAATGAAGAACGGTATCACGTCCATGAGCGTATGAAGGACGCTGCATCGCGCATCGAGCATTTACGCGAGACGATATGACTTCAATGAACAGAAGCTGGACAAACGTGAAAGGAGCTGACCAGGACTAAAACAACAAACAGCTTCAAAAAAGTCCGTTACTTTGACTCCGGACGTAGGAGTTTCAAGGAAGAGCAACCGAAGGTGGTTGAGAGGTAACCCAACACAGTCAAGTGTGCAAAATGTGGCAAGAAAATGCACAGCACAGAAGAGTGTTGGTCAAAAAAGAACAGTAGAGAGGTGGGTAATTCTTCCAGCGCTACACTGAAAAGGTGTTCCAGCAGCGCAACACGCCAGGCACGAATGTGTGTAGCCCAGTAGGCCCGAAGCATATGGTCAAGCTGCAGTGTCTAGGGTTAGAGCTAACTGCTGTGATCGACACTGGATCGCAGATAACCATTATGCCACTAAGCTTCCTGCTTAAAGCGAAAAGAGCAGGAGCGAATGTCTATACCCTCTGTAAAGAGGTAAAAGCCCGCGATATGGAAGTCTTTGATGCTTCAGGAAATTTGATAAACTTCTTAGGGTGCATGGAGATCGAGTTGAAACTCCTTGGAGTAAGAACAAGCCTCGTCCAACTGCGCGTAAACCGACTCAAAGATGAGATCTTGCTACTAGGAACAAACGCTTTATAGGCGGATAAAAATACTGATCTCTCCTGGAAACGAAGCACAAACTCATTGCAGTGACAAGACAGAGGACGCACGGGGAAAGAATCGCCTGAGTCGGAATTCAAATTTACCAAAAAAGCGCTTATGGCCGTCGTAGCAAAGAGATCGTATGTAAAACCAAAAAGTTGCTGTAGAGTACAAGTGGGATGCGAACAGCATTCAAAAGATGCAGTAGGATAGTCACACAACCGCTTGGTCGAGAGTGGGGTGTGCTCAGTATCTGAAAAAGGAGTGGCTGAAGTGCCAGTCTTCAACAATCTCGATGGTCCGGTAATCTTCAAAGAAGGAGAAGAATTCGGCGAGTTTGCACCACTAAGGGTGGATTCCCGGCTGGATTCTCCAAATCAGACATGCTGGAGTTTTCGAAAGAGTGTACTACAGAGCGAAGGATGGAGACGCTCCTTGACCATCTAAGCGCAAACAGGAAATCTAGAGAGCTCCCTCAGAAGTTGAGAATGCTAGTCCAGGAGTTCGCCTATGTATTTGCTATCAGCGACCACGAACTAACGCAAACTGACCTGGTTCAGCACGACATTGACACAATAAATATAGGGGTGCCCAAAAAAAGGAGACACTTTCACTGCTCGGCTTGTACCACCATTGTAATCAAACTTTATTAAATTCTGACTGAATATTACCACCCGCAAAATCAACAATACATTGTACTCGATCACGGAATTCTTCAATGGCCTGGCCTCACAAATTCGCCGTTGAGTTTTGGCAGCAGACGCTGGCAGCATTTCGCGCGATTCTTCTGCTGCTTCTCGTTAACGCAGTGTACCCTTACCTGAAGAGTGATTATCAAATAAGCCACAGACACCGAGGAGCTAACCTTGGACATTAGTTTGAATCCTCTTTTCTTCAGAATACGCTGAACCGACGTCCGCGGAATCTCAGTGCGCTCGGCGACCACAGTTGCTGGAACGGTCGGCTCTTTTCCCACGACATCGCAGACCACTGCGGAGTTTTCGGGGCTACAGGAAGTCAGCGGTCTTCCAGATCCCAAGCGGCGAAGCCCAGGAATCTGTCCGTGAGCGACTCGATTGAGAAAGTTGCGTATCTGCTTGTTGCCGACCGATATCCCATAACTCGTCTTGAGCGCGTCCGCAATGGCAGACGGCATCATATTTTGATGCCGATATAGGAACCACACGAGTTCCTGCTTCCTTTCATCAAGCAACATTCTTAGTACAATTTACCCAATCACAATCTTCTGCTGCTTCAATCGGTGCGACGTATTCCGCCCTGGATTTGGCCCCATGCATAGTGTCTTTTTTTTTGGGCACCCTTGTACAGAGCCTATTAAGCAGAACGTCCGCCCAGGTCCGCGAGAAGTCCAGCCGAAATTCAAAGCCACACTATGCGACTTGGAAGCTAGAGGCGTTATCTCGAAGTCAAATTCGAACGGGGCGTCTCCTGTTGTCTTGGTGCAAAAGAAGGACAAAACATTGAGACTGCATTGAATACAGAGTTTTCAACAAACATACTCAACAAGATTCATATCCGTTGCCGACGACCGATACGGTACCGCAAAGCCTAACGGGCAAGAAATATTTCATTACGCTCGACATGGCATATGTTTATTGGCAGGTAAAGCTTAACAGTGACGCATAAGGAGCGCTTCACTACTCCAAAAGGTTTGTTCGAGTTCAAAGTCCTGCCATTTGGATTGAGTACGTCCCCAGTCATATTCCAAAGGTTGATGGATATGGTTCTGTCTGAATTGAAAGGGGAAGAAGCTTTTGTATGTATCGACGGCATACTGGTAGCAACTGAGAGTGAGGAAAGGCATCTCGAAATTCTAAGAAAAGTCTCCTGCTTTTCGAAAAGCTAACCTGAAACTGAAGCCCAAAAAAATGCACACTGCTAGAGAATAAAGTGGCATTCTTAGGACATGTTCTGGATGAACACCAGTTTCATCCAGAACATGTCCTAAGAATGCCACGTTATTCTCGAGCAGTGTGCATTTCTTTGGGCTTCAGTTTCGTTATTCTCGATTCAGAGGTCGGAAAAGTAAGAAACTATCCTCGACCGAATAACATTGCAGAACTATGCACATTCCTTAGTTGTGCGGCTACTATGGGAAATTTATCCTTAACCTTCCGAAGATCGCAGAGAGGCTCTTCGAGCTAACGAGCTCGCGCGGGCTTTTCTGCTGGAAGGATGAGCACGACAAAACTTTTGAAAACTTGAAAAATGCAATCACGAGGGGTCCGATGCCGGGCCAACCTAATGTGCAAGCGGCCCGGTTGGACGAAAGTCCTACATCATATACACTGACGCAAGTACTCACGGAGTTGGCGCTGTCCTCTGCTAGGAAGGCGATGACAAGATGATCCAACCGCAGTAAAAGACTGTCCAAAGCGGAAGAACGGTATCACGTTACCGATCTCGAAGCATTAGCTGTAGTTTTCGCATCAAAAAGTTTCACTTCTTCGTGTTCGGTGTGAAAATGTTCGGTGCAAAAACCATAGTGCGCCCGACCACCAACCACTTACAACTCCGTTTAAACGATCCAATGTCTCACCGAGAGTGATACGGCCCTGAAAATGCAGTCGTACCAGCTGGAGATCGAATACGTCAAAGGCGAAGCCAATTGCGTAGCCGATGCGTTATGTAGGGGACTGACCGAAAGCGTAGAGGCCCGACAAGATGACGTATATCTCGTCAAAGTCGTAAACTCGGTACAAAACGAGAAAAACTGGTTCGAAGAGCTGCAACAAAACCCAGACTACGGATGGTTGATAACAAAGCTACAGCAAGGGATAGACCTCGATGAAGTAAGAATGCCGAGGCACGAAAAAACTTTCCGTGTGGCCGATTTCTGCATCCAACACGACAATTTATGTTTGATCCTCGAAGATGGTACAGTTGCAAAGGTAGTTACACGCTCACGAAGGCGCGCAGTGTTCGATGAGGCACAATCAGGAGTGCTGGCAGGACACTTCAATGTCCGAAAAATCTTTCAGAGACTCAGGACAGAAGTCTCCTGGGAAGATATCGCATTTTTGTGGAAACAATGCCGTGACCGTTTCCTCACAAACAATCGAAAAGATTGCGTCACACCACTGCAGCTGTTACTCGTGACGAAACCATTTGAGGTCGTTGGAGTTGACGTGCTAGAAGTCGGATTGTCAACAAGCGGCAACAGATACCTAGTGGTTGTAAGTGGCTAGCAGCCTATCCAACCCGACAAAATCGGCGGAAGATATAGCCCGACTAGTGTTCGGCAGATGGATCTGTGAAGGAGGCAGGTGGCTAAAAACTATACAGGTGCGCCATAGATATGGCAACAAAAGAATTGGACCTCAAAAACCGCAGTTCATATTGATACATGGTGAATTCATGTGAGTTATTTACTGTGCATCACATCTACAAAAAGAACCCACGGTCATCTTATACAACTGTCTCCTGCACTAATTATAGCTCAAAGATGCTTCGGCTACTCCTCGACGGCGGCACGTAGAGTTTCTTGAGAAACTCCGGCCTGGGATTTTTTCAATTGTTTCCTATGAGCAGCAATAGTGGTGCTATGAAGCGCAGGCTTTCCTCTCCAGTATGAACTGAATCCAGCAACCCATCACATCGTGGTCCGGGAAATTCTTAGTGGGACTGGGAGCTGGGAGAAAGTCGCGAATATTCCCTCAGCACGGCGCCGCAGTTTTCGAATCGTATCCCTAAAAAAAAACTTTGACTCTCAGCTGTATCCTTTCAGAAAAACCCTTCATATAGTTTTGGATCGAATTTTGTACTTTTTTCAACCAAAATTCTTTGGGCGCGCGCAAGTAGCGAACGACATTTTTTTCTCTTCAACTTCTTCTCGTCAAAAAGCTTACAAGGCTTTCAAATCTTATTCAGATACAATTGTATTTACTCTTACTCTTAGTAGACTCCTCCCATTGGATTAGAACATACAAACAAATCACCAGTCCTTTTTCTCGCATTTCGGTAGGTTTTGCAGCGTACTCCTTCCCAACTAATTCTATTCGGAAAAGGGGTTGTATGTGAGGCAAGACGACCGTTTTCAGGTTTTTCCCGACCTGTCTACGCATCGCGATTCAAGAGACTGTCAACGGGTGAAATGTTGAAACGAGGAGAGATTACGGAAAGCACCAACTGCGGGCAAGGACGGAACGGCCGATGGATGTCTGCGAGGCTCCACCGTTTTCCGAAATCTGACGAAACGGGAGCACCAAAGTAGATATGTAGTCATTAATTATGTAGTAAGGTATATCATTAACATAAGGGAAGGTGCAGATTTGGAGAAACCCTCCAAACAAGAAAATTTTGGACGTCCGAAAAGTTGTTACCATATTTATATCGCACCCTGTATTATCGAATCAAGGGAAAGGATTCGTGAACGATGTGATTGAAGCACTTTGCGGAGTCGCAGGAATATCACAGCCATTCACGAAGGGATACAATCCTCGCGAAAACGGTGTAACAGAGGGAGCTAACCAAACGCTGGCAAGGATGCTGAAGAAGCGAGGTGGAATGACAACAGAGTGGGACAAGGTGATCCCGAATGTCACGTATGCATTTAATGTAAGCCCGCATGCAGCCATGGATGAGAGCCCATTTTTCGCTCGCAATAGGTTTGACCCCGTATACCCATCAAATGTGATACCTGCTAGCGAAATATCGCCTTATCGAATAGACATGGACGACTATCGTTCCGAACTGATGTGTGGAATGAAGCTAACGCAAGACCTCATAAAGGAAAATACTGAGAGCTACACAAATAAAAGGAAAAAGCAGTGCGATAAAAGCTAGACGTGGACTCTAGTAAGCTCGCGAAAGTTAGAGAGTTCTTTTCGAAAATGCCCGCTGAGAAAGGCAAATCGGAACACCCGAAACTAACCCATTCTTGGGCAGGCCCGCATCGCGTCTTAGAAGTTAGCGATAACTCTGCACTAATAACATATATAGGGGAAAAAGCGGAACCATCGATTGTTCAACACTATCTTCGGAGAATACGCGCGTATATTGATGATACACCTATACAAGTCTAAGAGAAAAGCAAGGAGAAAGGGAGAAACGGTAATGGTGCATAGCGTTAACATTAGTGAATGATGTCGTTTCAGGCGCTACCTGAAGCAGCTCATTCTGGCAGACGACGTCGCACATCCTCTCCACGTGAAATCGAAGACTTCAATGGATTCCGTCTCTCGGTGCAATGTCCCTTGTTAACGGACGCACAAGCAACACGCCTGGACCACGCATTGAAAGGCCTACCAGTGCAGATGCAGGGCATACAAATCGACAATGTGAACAGATTGGCTCAGCTAGTGCAGGTCTGGCTGCAAGACAACCTGACGGAGCGAGAGAAACTTGTGCAAATGACAACGAAAACCAATAAAACTCCAGCAGAAGCGCGGGCAGTGCGCTTTTGTTTTACAGAGGGAACTGTTTGCATTTTCAGCTCAGCGAGGAGAAACTGTTTTCTACCATGAACACATTCGATCATGCAAAAGATTGAGCGCAGCATTCCAGAACGCTATGAGCCTTATTCACGGCAAGAACTGGGAAGGACCGTGGAAAAAACCAGGGCGCCCACAGTTACTTTTCGTTCCGAAGAACCTGGAAAATATTCTCAAATGCTCGCCGGAGAGCGTCAAAGGTGTCATTTACGACGACTCCATACCGTCCGCGGATGACAAGAGCGATGTGTTGATGATCAAAAATTTCCGGACAAAGATACCAGTTTACACGTGTTATGACCATGGCTAGGCAGCTTGAGACTATGGACGTACAGTAGCGCTCAAAAGTATTCGGCCAAATGCTTCTTCTGTCGGTTTTCAGTCGTAACGTAACTCCTTTCCCACTGGATCTAATCATGCGAAATTTCAATATGTGTAGCATGGGTGTATTTTGAATATTTACCACTATTAGTTTGCAATCTGATCATGTTCCAGATATCCCGAAGGGCTTGGACTCAAAATCAACTAGAAATACGAATGCTCTTACTTCTCGAATTTCTTTCCTTTTGGTCATGTCTAAAGTGTACGAGCGCTACTGCCCAACCCAGAAGAGAAGAACGTACATAAGGTCCGAATAACTGCAGATGTCACAAACGTGCTTTCAGCGTAGTCTACAAAGGCCTCCTCTTTAGTAGGTTGATACGGCTGCTTTGCAGTCAAGTAGTGTTGGACAGTGTAAAATATGCTTCAGCTGAACATATTTTAATTTCACGCGATTTCTCCACTGGGAAAAAAGTTACGTCCGAGGGCTTGGTCGAATACTTTTGAGCGCTACTGTAAATCTCGCCGCGAAATGCACCACGAAGCACAAGTTCGAGTCAAATATTCGCATTTGGAACCATGCAGCATCAAACGTCTCAGTCGTTCTCAGGACCATAACTCCGTTCGAGGATGTAAGGTTTTTCGGGGAAGACGCCCCACCAGAGGAGTGGGTTCATCCCATACGATGCCTCAGGAGTGACCCCTACGATAATAATGATATAGTCGGACGTTTCAAGACTCGTCTTTGGTAGAGAAGCTACGTAAATGCTGGGTGCGCCACTGGACGGAAACAAGCACTGGGACAGACGGAGAGACCGTCAGTCGCAAAAGAAGGGCCAGCTGCTCGGAAGCCGGTCGTACTGGCGGAAATATGCCCAAACGTGGACGATTTTGGTACCGTGGTCGATGTGAGACACGTGAGTCCTTGTAGTATACGAGTGAAGAGACCATTCTTTTTAGATCCGGGGGTCAATGAACCAATGTTTTGATCTACGATTATCGATGATCTATTGCAGAATTCGCGCGTGAAGAGAGTGCCGAGTGGAACCAACACTCCAATAGAGCCAGTCGCCGTTCCTTACCGCCGTCCGGAAGCCCGCCGCTGTTCCCGTAGAAGCCCAAGAAGGGCTGCCAGGAGATTCGCCAACGCCAAAATAATCGATTCACCCCACGCGGCTGTCGCGGACCATTCGTTAGCCTTTATTACCGCTCGAGCGTTCTACATACAGCTCAATCGATACGCGGTCCTTATTTGAGGCGTGGTTCTACTGTTAGTTACTTTGTTCCTGTACTTCTTACCTGCTGCTGCATTCTGCTTTATTCCTTCGCGCGCGGTGTCCCTCTCACCGCGACGCGACAATTTCGTTCCTATTGCGCCGCAGCANCCCCCCCCCCCCCTCTTCCATATCGCCTTATTCGCACTTAGCTTCGACTGTCGTCAATCATTTGCGGTATCGCCATTTTAGGCAATACTTACGTTGTTTTCATCTGTTCCTCGCCATATTACCACCGCATCTTTACCTCATTTTTTTCGTTACCATTCTCTTTCTGTTTTGCTTTGTCTCGAACGCCCTAATCTGTTTTACGTTGTAGGTTGCAACACATAAAAGAATTGCATTCGAAAGCTTGGTTGCGATCGTTCGAATCGGTGTATACCACCAGAAGTATTTGGTCGTACGTCCTAACAAGACTAGGTCGTACCGACTAAAGTACCCAGATAACCGACACTCTGCATTTTGAATTATTACCAGCACTCCCTCGGACATTTGAGTACAACATTAAAATGCAGGTATTTCGATGACTTGGCACATTGCTGGTCAGCAGCCTTCTACGATTCACCGCGTAACTACTTCAGTTCCTTGATCCCTTTGTTTTCTATTGAGATAGAGAGATTTGGGAGCCTCTTCTGCTTCTGTGCTGCTTATTTTATCAGCAGAGCTAGAGCGAGCAGGTCACTTCAAGTAATAGCGCTGCAGGTAAGACACTTGATACAGAACCCTCCTTTTGAAATGCACACCTGCTTTCGTTAGCATGGAGCGAGGAATTGTTCCCTTTTCAAGATTCTAAGGTTTGTTTCTCATGGTTTCTTTGGGGCTACGTAAAATGTGAGCTCATTGCAGATATCACTACCGTCTTTTACTCTTTACAACCACTTCTCAGCTTATTTTTGAAAATAAAATGAAATGCGCTCAACCGTATAATTGTGATTTGTTTTCACTTCTCGATATCAAACTTCATTCATAGACATCTCATAAAAAATTTTCAAATAACAAAAAACATTCGCGTGGCAGAGCTCTAACACACCATGAAAGGAGCTTTCAAGAGAAGTTTCTTGTAGATGGCAGCATGAGGTATGTGCATCGACTTGGACTTTGCTGTTACCAATAACCCAGCCGCATGAAAAATATGTACAAAGAAATATAAAATAAAGGACGACGATGGGCGGAAGATATGCGAGTCCCGTTCCTTTTTTTTCGAAAAATCCGCCATTTCTTCACCACACGTTTATTTCCAAGATACACTGGTGTGTAGATAAATGTCGTCTTCATCGGAGCTGCATGATCACTGAGAAATGAAGACAAACACCAGTTAGCGGAAAAACATCAGAACTGCCCGAAGAATAAGATTGCAACGAAAGCAAAAATAAAAACAAAAAGTTTTGAAAAAGAAAAGTCAAGTCAAGAGAAGAGACAGCTTCCTCCTTGGAACCATGTCATAGACATATCGAACCGTATGCATGACGCTCACGATGGGGGAAGCGAGAATCACCGCAGGAAATAGGTGTTTTCAGGGTGCAACGAACGTCGTTGAACTCTGAAAGCGCCCAATGACAGTTAATGGCTTGAAAATTCAGCGCTTGCTTGTTGTTTTCGCTGGAGCAGAGAATTCGAAGCAGCCAGTGTGAGCGAAAAGAGAAGGATTGGTAAGATCTGTCTTCCGAACAATTAAAACAGGTTCAAAAAAGGTAGAAATTAAACACGGGAAACATTCCAACAAATTCTAGAAGCACTAAACCCTGAGAACGCTGACGGAAGTTGCATATGGTCACGAAATTATGGGTACAACATGGGCCGTACGCATAACGCCCAGGGCAGGGAAGGGGAGAGACCCAAGGAAATGTTTGTGAAGGGCACGAATGTCAAATGGTGCTATTGCCTTTGTTCTGTATCAAGATAGTTGCAATGGAGCAAAGTTTTTTCCTATAAACAGGTGAAAATCAACAGCCCTCAATAATCATCAGACATTTGCCTCTGCGACCTCACCTTAGCGAGAGCTCAGAGAAGCGCGACCCCCATTCACTTCCCACCCTGGTAAGGGAGGCATCCCTACCCACAGCCGGGGATGAACCTACCCCTGAAATTGCGTGACTTTCGCCTAAACCTACAGGGTGTGGTGCGTTAGGAACGAAATGGTCGCGTCGCGGTGAAAGGGGCGTCGCGCGCGAAGGAATGTAGCAGGATACAGCAGTAGGTAAGAAATGCAAGAACAAAAGTACTACTAGTAGAATTAGGCATAAAATAATGATCGCTTACCGATTGAGCTGTATGAAGAACGCTAGAGCTGTAATAACAGCTAATGAGGGGTCCGCGACAGCCGCGTGCGGCAAATCGATTACCCAAAATCGTTCCTAACGTCCGTCTTCCAAACCTACACCTTGAAAAAACGCCGGCCGAGTTTTCTTGGCAAGTTGCCCACTGCTTGGATCTAGTTCGTTGCGGGACCCACGCCATCATGCCTTCACTGTAGCTTCACTTTTACGCCTTCGTTTGAATTGCTATTGGAAGAAGAAATGGTAGGAGTGTCCGCACACATGAAGAATCTGAATGTAAAGAAAAAGGTGACAAGATACGTTGTTTGAAAGAGGTTATATAACATCTTGGGAGGAAAATTTTGCAAAGAAGAGACGAACTGTAGAAGGAGGAGAGCTTTACGAAGAGTCTTTCCCGTTGGATGTAGAAAAGGGGATTCGCAACGATTCCATTTCAGTTCAGATTTCACTCAGCTGCTCGTTTCTTTGGACAACAGGGATACACTTTCTCTATAGCGAAACTTTTTTCGAGAACTTTGTGCCTCCTCCTTCCGAGATGTCATATAACCTGTAACCTAAAACGGTTTCCCAACGGTTCACTGTGTAGAGAGCCACAATAAATTGGTTTCGATTACATTATAATGACATTAGTAACCCATCCAGTAAGAGTATGCAACAATAAAACATTTGATTGAAATGGAGTGATGTTCAATACAAAGACTGCGTCACGGGAAAACGCTCATCAGTAAAAGAAAACTAAAAGAATATCAATTACAACCTTACTCACTTCAAAAAGCCTCTTCTTAAATAATGGAAATAACGTGCATGTTTTCTTTCGAGCTAATGGTATAACTCCATTTAAATGGGGTTTGAAGCTAAATGACACTCCCTCTTTGGAAGCCCTTCTCTCAATGCAATTTGATGCCATTTTCTAAAAGCCTCGCATAGTTATTAGGTTGAAAAGGGAAGTGGGGCCAGGACACCGGGTAGCAACGTGCCAGGTTATGAACATTCATTCACGACCGCAGTGTATTTGAAACCAATCTGATCCAATTCAATGTCTTGTGAGGCGAAGCGGTGAGCTCCTGCCTTTCGCCTTTCGGTGGGGACCTAGGACTACATTAATTCCAATTATACTATGCTGATCCTAAAGCCACGTCCTTTTCTTCGAGGTCGCCGTAAATCTTCGAGAAGGATGCAGTAAGAATGCAGATATTGCTTCTCCCTACTTCTTCATGTTGTCAGGTGCCAGTGATTTAGAGTAGGTTTCTACCCGGTGGAAAACCAATATTCCTTGACAAAACGACAGCTTATCTTTCAAACAACCTATATTGTCTTCTGTTCTCTTAGTTTCGGACCTTCATCGTCATTTCTTCCAATAGCAACTCATAAGTAGCGCTAAAATGAAACGAAAGTAGAGTCGATTGCGTGGGTCCGGCAACGAATTTCTTGATCCACAAACCATATAGTTGACAAATGACCGGAAGCTTGACAAATGTCTCGCGACAACTCGCCCGGCGTTTTTTCGGGGTGTAGGTTAAGGCGACAGTAATTGCGTGGGAGGGGGGGCGGAACTTACGTGCGAAGTGCGTGGTGGTTCGAACAACTCTAGCGCCTATCAAAGGGGCCCAAATTTGAGGTAGAGTAGATCAGTAGTATCAGCTGACCCTACAAAACTACTCTACTTCGAGTTTGAGCCCCAATGATAATCGCCAGGGACGTTCGAATCACCATGCACTCCGCCGCGCAATTTGCCGCGCGCATCCTCGGACGCACGTAGGCACCCATACCCGCGTGGGAGTGCCGATGGTCACGTTAACCATTTCCCGGCTATTCCCTACATTACCCGTCTGAACGCTGATTCCCGTGATTTCTGCTGCCGAATTCGTCAAGTATTGCTTTGTTTTTATTCTACTGCTGCAACCAATTACCAATTTATTTGTATTGCACTCGTTGCTATGAAGAAGTTGGAGCTTCAGATGAGCAAGTTTTCTGGTGAAAATGTAGTTGGTGGGTTCCAGACCCTTCTGTGCTCTGCGTCTCTTCAATTTTTGCCCTATCTAATCACCTCACCCATCTCGGAGCTCCTCCCCTTCTAAAGTAGGGAAGGAGCTCCGGGGTGGGAGACCAATTGGATGTTCAATTCTTATCCATTCCCAGCGCTTTGCACGAGATGATCATCTCTCCCACCCTGCAGCTCCTCCCTTTCCTCTTGGAAGGGGAGAAAACCATCTCTGCGCTCTAGCGCGGTCTCTATGCTTTCTGCCGCCTGGTGTCAGAGAAGTAGAACACATAAGGGCGCTGTCACCCCCAACTACATTTTCGCCGGTTTTCTTTCTAGATTTAGACCAGTTATCGTGAGCATTTTTGCATCATGATCCTAGTGTAATTTTGCAAGGAAACTAGAATTATTTCTGTCATTAACTAGTAAGTAGGTTTTCGACTGACGTACACATTATTTCTCCTATTACATCTTATTCTTTGTAAATCTGGCGATTACAGATGTGGAAGATGGTGACACCATGACATGACATACGCTATGTTTTGCTGTTGTCTTCATTTATTGAATTTTTCAGTTTTGTTGTCAGCTCTCAATTTTGATAGTAAATTGAGTGTTGCCATGTATTAACTATTATGGTATTAAGTAGTTCTAATAGCGCACCTTCTAGTCGTTTTGCTCCTCATTCTTTATCGAGCCCTGCCTTAAAAAGGGATATGCCGACCTTTGCATGGAAGAGTCATGGACTCGAAGCTCACTATGCTATCCACATTCTTCATAAGTGAGCAAAAAGTGAAAATTGAAGATGTATGTTGATAGCAAAAGTGGGAAGGTTCAGCGCATGGAAAAAAGCATGTGGCTCTACAAGAAGTATGTGGAAATAACTGGTGAAATAGACGTGCAACGAAGTAGGATACTTCGATGCGACCGATTTGGGCAGAAGTATCCTACTTACTATAAAGCGCTTCGTCTGTCGTCTGTAGTTCTGTCTGTCTGTCGTATGTCTGTCACGAGACTCCTTAGCTCTTTAGATCTGCATGGAGAGACCGGGTCAAGCATGGGATGCCATGTTCCGAGATTTATAAAGCGCACATCAGCTTGGCGGAGCCCCGCCCACAGTGGGCGTGGCGTTCATCGAAATGAGCTGTATTGAGGACCATGATTCCAAATTCAGTCACAAGACGGCTCCAAAACTGGGGTGTAAAGGTGGCTAGAGGTGTCCATTGGTAAGTTAGATCCAACCGGGGAGACCCACCCCCGATGGGCGGGGCGAGGCGTTCTCCAAAAATACATAGCTTTATGAAAGCATTTATAACTCGGTTTGAAGAAAGCCAACAGAGCAGGAAAAAGTCGGTGTAGGAGAGGCATTGTCGAAGGTGTCTCCAGCATAAATCACATCAGCGGAGGCCCGCCCTCAATGGGCGGAGCATGCCTCGAAGCTCACATCCTTTCTTACACTTATATACAGGAATTCATAACTCCGGTTCCCATGGACCTAGAGAGTTCAAATTTGGTAGCAGTACGGGGAGCAGGATGGGAACACTTATGGTGGGTGGCAGAACCGGACTCCGACCACAAGGGGTGGGGTTTGTGTGAATAACTTAAATTTGGACCTAGAGCGTTCAAATTCGGTAGGAGTGCAGGCGGCACGATGGGAATACTTATGCTGGGCAGCAGGACCGGACTCCGCCCACAGTGGGCCAGTGGGCGGTGTTTGAGTGGAAATTCATAGCTCCCGTTCCCGTGGACCTAGAACGCTCAGGTTTGATGGGTGGTGCAAGCGGGGAGGTCATTTTAACACAATAAGGAGGGGAGCCCGGCGTTAGCCGGACGAGCCGATATATTGTGTATGCAGAAGTGTTGCCTTGATAAATTACATGTTTCAAAATCGAGTGTTATGTATACCATGCTAATACTGCGGCCGAGCTGGTCAAACTTCTCTATTACACATCATACACCCTTCTTGAACTGCTTGCCGGTCAGTCCCAATTTTCGTGATCTAGCGAAAAAATTCCATGCTTCCCATGAGATAAAAAAATGATGGCCGCTACAGAAGTGTCAAGGAAAAGGCTCAGATGATAAAGGTCTATAATGAAAATCAGAAGCACATGTGGCTCGGTCCCTTACGGCTAGAGCCCCCAGCGCACGCGATAGCGTGCGTAGCACACTAGTGATAGTGATGAGGAGTGAATATTAGGAGAGGTGAAGCATCAGCCAATGAGGATTGCAGTGTCGGGTGCATATGCATTGTGGAAGGTTGTGCATATACAAGGTTTTCGGGGTATGAGGTTCCCGAGCCTAGGATGTAAGGGTTGAAGAGTGGAGGAGCTGACACGTATCGAATAAGTAATCGTGATGGTTTTGGTGATGATATAGTCTTATTGTTAGCTATCTCTTCTCATGGCGTTGTATTCAGCCCTGAATTTTTGGAAATCCTGCAAAGAGAGTGACGTATCCCAACTTTTCCGCTGAATGGTATTCGATGACTATTTAACAACTAGTAACCACAATACAACTATTTATCTGATATATGGTATGCAAATTTAATTTGTTCGAAGCTTCTTTTTCGAAGAGCTCCACTTTCTTACTGTTCTCTTCAATTAGTTATTTTTTACACAATTAATTAAGACATGAGAACAGTGCTATGATTTTCGACCATTCGCATATGGATGCGCGTTCCTAAGTTTCCACAGCCCTCTAATTGCGTTTCGGCGAACATCCTAACCATTTGCTTCTTCCTTGAGCCTTCTTGGGGTATAGCTCCCCTCCACTTTTTAGAGTGGTTCCGCGGGCAAAATCCACACTCTCTCCAAACTCCGGTTAATCTAATCGAAAAAGGCGAACCTGGGATACCAATCCGTCATTGCCCAGCCGTTACTGTAGGCGTAAAATACTGCGCTTCGCGTCACTTATCTGATCACGGCAAAACAAGCATTTCCTTGAATGACCGCATTCGTACTAGGTGCAGCATACTGCAGTATGCTGCACCCATTGCAGTATGCTGCAGTCGACACCAGCATGCTGCACCAGTCTACGAAATCTATCGATCGACAGCTCCCATTGAGGGCTCGTCCTGCGGGATGACTGTTTGGAATAATCACGCTTTTTTTCTCTTCACTCGTTGCAAATTAGTTTTGATTTTTGTTTTTCATCACGTCCCGTGCTTATTACCGATCTTCCGTGCGCGTAATGGTCGCGTGAGCTCATTATTTTTTCACTTGTTTTTTTACCCCTCTTAATTCAAAACTCTGTTGTGGGAATTTTCCTATTTAATTTTTAATTTACTATTTTTTCTTCTATTTTTTCCTGCCTTATATTCTAGCTAGCACTGACATGATTTGGTTCCGAAATAATGATTTTGATAGATAAGTGTGAATAGTATACTATAGAATAGGAAGAATAAAAAAAAATGCACGCATAACACACCAGTACTAAGTAAAATATAGGGCAGGAAAAACAGAAATAAAAATTCAAATAGAAAAATTAGAAAAAATTAAATAGAAAAATTCCCACAACAAAATGCTGAGATAAGAGGGATAAAAAATAAATGGAAAAATAATGAGTCCTTGCTAACATCTCGCGCACGGAAGACCGGTCATTTATACGGGACGTGATACAAAATGAAAATCACAACAAAATCTGCTACGAGAGAAAAGAAAAAGGAGCGTAATTATCCCAAACAGTCATCCCGTAGGATGAGTCATCAATGGGAGCTGTCGATCGATAGATTTCGTAGACTGGTGCAGCATACTGCACCGAGACTGCAGTATGCTGCACTTGACTGCAATATGCTGCACCTAGTATGAATGCAGCCACTGCTTTCATGGTCCGCCAGCCGGGGAACTACTCGGCCTGCGGTATCGATCAAGATTCAGTTGTTAACAAGAGGCAAGCCTCCCCCCCCCCCCCCCCCCCCCCCCCCC
>UZAF01019317.1:13511-24982 GCA_900617895.1 Haemonchus placei | reverse complement strand
TACTTGTGAATTCATTTCCCGCTGTGGAGATCTTCGGAACGTGAATGTCAAAACGACGTCTCCTGCAGGAAGATAGCAACCGTATGGGATTGAAGGGAAAGCTTTTCTGGGAGGGTGATATTTCTGCCTGAGGTCATAAAAGGGTTCGACAACCTGGCTGTTTTTGGGTTTTTGGAGGCAGTGATGTTCCCATCGGGGCTAGGCGGCTATATGAAATTCGAAAGCCTTGGCTGATAATGTCAGATAGAAATAAATTCTTTTAACGATTTTACAAAATTACCTTTTACTCTGCATCCACCTATTTTAGTCGGGAAATCTGCTGATTAGCAAGAGCAAGCCCGTCAATCCCTCTGTGACTGGAGAGATTGCATTGAATGGAAACGACAAAGAGAGCCTCTCTCTGAATTTGGTTGATTTTGAGTTCAGCGCCTATAATTATCGGTGAGCCATTCTTTACTTCTTCTGTTGATTGATCATTTTATCATTACACATACAGAGGCTTCGATTTGGCCAACTACTTCTGTGCGTCGGCTATTGAACACAATCTACGTGAGTATCCCCGTTATCGAATCGATTTGATCGAACTGCAGAATCGATCGAAGAAGATAGAATTCTGTAAGGAATACGTACGAGAAGCCAGAAAGGTAATATTTCTTGCCGAGGCACTTTATTTTCAATCATTAGGACATGGGGGCGAAGTTCGCTTTGAGCGCGCTAGAAATGTTGCGAATGCGCCATGCGTCTAACTTCGACTCATAATCCACAGCGGCGATTTTGAGTTAGTCCAGCAACTGTTTTGAAAAGGCAAGCTGAAGTTAAACAGTTGAACATACATGTTTTCTGAGGAGAGAATCCGTATTAGAAGGTTAGAGTTATCATTTTCTTGAGATGAAGGCGGATATAGTAAAGAATATTCATATCAGTAAAGCATAATATTGTATTCATATGGGGGCGGAGGTAGTATGAAGGCAACCCGGCTCAACTTCGCCCAGGTCAACTGAACCTTTCATTCCTTCGTGGCCTCTTCATCGCTGGCAGACCAGTCTGGGAGGATAAAAACAGCGACTTGTTATGGCTGGGTACCGCAAGCCATTGCATAAGTCAAATGCGCGCTGAAATCGCCACTACGATTCTGAATGGAAGTCGAATATGTGGCGCATCCCAAAAATGAGATTGATTAACGTTAAACCTTACTCTTTCATTATACGTAGTCGTGTCACTACAGTCATGAAATTGCTGATTTCAGTTGAACATTCACATCAAATCGGAGCTTAGTCTTCTACGGGAAATCAATCAGTTCCAACCGGTCGTTCATCTGTTTTGGGCTATCTTCAACCTGTATTGTGAAAAGGTAACCAGTTGTCTTAAATTCTGATCAGGTAGTTATTTATACAGCTGAGATTTATTTGTTTTCAGGATACTTTGGCAATAATGGATTGCGGGGCATACGCTCGTGACCGGCTGGCTCTTTACTATCACACACGAGGCATCCTCTGTGATCAATAGGTGTAGAAATTTCGGTTGAAGAGTTGTGAATATTATGTACATAGTTGTAATAAATATATAAAAATGTCTGAGCTGCTTCGTAAGAGTGCGCCGCGAACATACACTGAGCCGGCCGTCGGTCTGACTATTGGATGGTCATCGAAAGTGTTACAAAATATTGTTCTGACGGATTGGGGCTGTTCGCTCAATGACTAACCCATTCGGTAATTGAAATGAAGTAGAAGTCAGAAAACAGAATAGACAACAATTTTATTACAGTTTTTCACATCATACATCAAGTTCGCCGTCTAGGGACAGTCTTGTTTTGAAGGCATTTCATGCGGTCAGAGTTGTGAACCCCTTCAGTAGAATAGAGACTGATTTATGGCATGCTTGGACTATTAGGGTTTACTGACCCTATCAAACAATAGGAACACTTTCAGAGAAATCCTAATGATTCTAAGCTTCAGTTGCAGAATGTCGAGCGAGCGGTAAATTTCGAGTAGAATTTCCAGTCAGCTCCTTGCTGACAAGCTGTATGCTCGAGTTGTCTGAGGAAGTTGTTGATCCCAGGGACTGAAAAATCCCTACTCTGTTCAATTTTCTGGGTCCCATGCTTCTCGACGTAGAAAATCATCTCAGTACTTAGTGTCACTCAAAGTGCTGATCGGCCGATGACTGACCCTGGCATCGTCGAACAAATATGACTGGCACGGAGTTTATTTACTGTGCCAGCCAAGGTCTCTTGCTCCGTTGAGCTCAGCGTCTTTTTACTCGCACCTCTCCTTGTCCACTCATTACATCCGAAAATGAACCTAAAATCAATACCGTTCATCTATTCCTTTTCACTTTTCCTTCATACTGGTCAGCCATGGGAAGTAATGACTTGTAAATGGCTTATACTCGCCTTTGACTTTTTTTTTCACTGGTCACTCACTCAGAGATCACTTTATTTCTACAGAGGAATCACAAATTTAGAGATCCTTCAAAATAGTCTTGTGGAAGGTTGACCTGAGTTAATACCACAGTAACTTTCATAACTGGAAACAGTGATGTAGCGAAAAACTTATTTGCAAAAATCTCAGAAGCGTTCAGAAGAATCCCGGAGACTTTTCTTTATATTACAGTACGAAACTGCTCCCCCATATTAGAAATATATCTTTGATTGGTCCTGTCACTCGAAATTCCATTACTGCATCCTATCCGTCCTTGTTGATCCTCAAGCAGTGTGGCTTTCATCATTTCTGAGAGCGTAGAGAAGCATAACCACCGAACAACACGTTCCGGTGACAAGTTTGTGATATGAAACACATTTGGATAGCAGCCCAATTAATAATCCCCAACTAACTAGTAGATAAAAAGTAATTTGTACTTCGGATTGAGAAAACTTTTACGAGTTAGAATATTTCTACAAAAGTGACACCCTATAGAGATTGTAGAGAGAAAAGTCTCAAAGTGGTCACTCGTTTGAAACGATCCGGTCTCTGCAATCAAGCTTTGGTCTTCGCTATTTATCCTCAAAAGCTTCAATTGCAGTCAGTTGTAAGAGGGGAATACTTTCGACCTAATTAATAGATGAACACAGTTTCACTACTTATACAGTATTTTTACAGCACTGGGGAATGCGGTATCTCGCCTTCTTGTGGTTTCTTCCACAATGTTTCTCACTGAATATTCTGCTCTTCTTACTGGGCACGAATCAGTATGAAAGGAACATTTTCGAGTTTCTCGCCCAACAACTTGCTCTCCGACATCATCAGGTGACCACTGTCAAGCCGATTTTGATTCCTGAAGAGCCTCGACTTGTCAAACCCAAACTCCACCTGGTGAAGGAGAAAACATTGAAGAATTTGCTGCCGAGGTAAGAGATGTTGCCATGGGAGTTCAATTTTTTCCCTTTCAAGTTATGAAATAATAAACCTGAATCCTCTGAACAACGCTACAAGAGGTAGTTAAATTGCACTCAGGAACTGTGCTTGGGAAGGCCACCTGACTTACCCTAAACGGCGTAACCGAGGTCTCCTTCCTTGCATGACAGATTTCTAGAGCTTTTCGTGTTCTTTGAGCCTACTCCCAACTCAGCCTCAAACTTTTCTTTGAAGAATCAGCGATAACAGCTAAGGGACCACTACGATTTTTGAAACACTACGGTTAAGCCGTTTAGGCGCTATGGTCCTTGAGAGTTTGCTAGTATCCCGCTTTCTGTCGACTGGCTAGGTCGTAAGAAACGTTTTAGCGGTTGAGTGGTGTGTAGCGAAGATTAATTCATGATAATTTATGATTTTAAGATACGTTATGTCCACAATCTATAATAGAGGTTTATAAATCAAGAAAGTGGCCTTGACTTAAAACCGTCAATCGTCTAGTGAGACCCCACTGCATAGAACAAGTAAAGTACAGGCAGTAGTGTAGAGAACATTCGAAGTTCGACCGCCACACTCAGCACATATTAATACTTGATCTTGCGTTATCGTATTAACTTTCTCATCTTGTTATCCCATTCGCGACGTGGTGTAGTGGCAGTGGTGCACTATACCACAAGCACAGTGGTTCAAGGTTCGAATCCCGGATCGAATTCGCCTGGGCCAACCAAGCCTTCCAACCTCCCGAGTCCCGACCAAACTCTGAGAGTTTTTTCCTCTCCCCTCAGACTGTTGCCTTACCGTCACTCCCCCGGAAGATTTCCACAAAGTTACAAGTTGTGTTCATGTTGAACAGATGCATAAACCTTTTTCGCTTTGATCTAACATTGGGCATACATGAATACTCTAGGAACTTCCCATTCCTACCATTCAGAAAAGAGAATAATTCTATGACCTTCCCAAGTGCAGGTAGTTGAAATATGGGTTATAGTTTCAGCCTAATTAGGGCAGACCTTCTCATTCTGTCCCACAGATTCACTGAAAATACTTAGATCTCGAACAAGTATTCAAGTATAACATTTCTCCTGTCTCTATGAAATTTGGCAAACAATGCATATGGAGACACCACTGTTTGCTGCTTTTCTACCTGTACTTGAATCAGTGTTACACACTTCAACATAGATAATCAATCTATGAATAAGAAATGCTGGCAATCATCAAAGACTCCTCGAATGATGTTCAATAATTTAGAGAACTGTCAGATGCTTTACAAAAAGCCTATGACGCCACTCCATGGAAGAATGAGTATGAGGAAGAAGGTTACGACGAAGTATACTGGAAAGCTCACAATGCGAGTTGTTACAAGGTAAGTACTTACGGATTACCATCACCTGATCTACCGTTAGTTGTGAGGCTTTGATGTAGGAGAGCCCTTCTCTCTCTGATAGTGACACTCTGAAGCTTTTCCCTACAATGTAGACGACCACAGTAGAAAACTGACAACACCGAGCCGTCTCCTGAGACCCGAAAGGTCTAGCACCACATTATAGCTCCTGATGGGTCTAGTCTGGGATCAACATGTCACATTGGGAAGGGCTGTTCGATCCCGAAAATTTTATGCTAATTCTGAAAGTCATATGGTACGGATTATGAAAAAAGCCTTACCTAAGTAAAGCCTGAGCTTTGATTAAGAGAGGGTTTTTCCATTTTTTGTAGTCACCTAGTCCCCCGATGTCCGTGTAAACCACATTCGCTAGGTATTTATTTTCAAAAATAAAAACTGACCCACAATTTGTTTCACAGTTTCTTCTGTATGCTGAACCAGTGAGCCTCGTAGTCACTGTTGTTTACTGATTACAAGGCAGTTCAGCTTTTTGTTTATTTGTCTACACTTTCTAGATGTTGAACTCCAATTTGATGGACACCATTCGAAAGGAGACCATTGACGTTGCAATAGTTTACGCTGGGAACCCCTGTCAGCTTGCGATCACTCATGTATTGGCCATTCCGGTCATCTATTTCGACTTGGAAGGTAATTTAAAAAAAGGCCAATTTAGTGAAGAAGAATTACTGAATCGTCTCGAATTTGCTGTTTCAAGGTCTGTCCGATGAAACATTGGTGGCATCTAACTCTCCGCTTAATCTGAACATCCCTCCGTCAAGATGTTTCCTGCCTGAGGCAAGTTTTTCACAAAAATAATTTACTACATTGTTAGACCTAATGACACAGTATGGTCGTTACAAGAAATTAGCATTCCCGATAAGCTTTGAGATGAGATCTTACTCTTAGCAGTTTCTAATTATGGCTTTCAAAACTTATTAAAAAAAATTCCAAATACTAGGAACAAAGGTAATCAGAGGAATTAAAAGAGCTAGTGAAGTCAGGAACTAAAATGCTAGGATAAATTTCAGTATCTTAATAAACGGCAAAGATGGAGAGACTCAGATTCTGATAAAGTGAAGTCTTTCTTACAGTTACCTCATCACGCTCTCAGTCGATTCCGAAATGGCCTGTGTTACATGAGAGAGTATTTGGTTCAAAGTGGAATACCTCTTTTGGCAAAGCTAATTTCGAAAAAATTCCGGCAACTGGATGATCCCATTACGTCAATGTTCGCTGATGACTACTACCTAAAGAAAAAGTTTGTTTTTAGCTGAGCTTCGGTAAGCTTCCCTCGATTGATGATTGTGACCAAGTGCTCATTCCAGGTTTCCAAACTTCCCCAGCTCAAATGAACTTTTACGTTCAAGCTCACTATTTTTTGCTAACACTGATCCTCTATTGGAATTCCCACGAGCACTTTCTCCAAAGATTATTCCCGTTGGTGGACTTCATGTGGACCAGCCCAAACCTTTATTTGCGGTTGGTTTCATTTCAAGGACCAAACAATACTTTTATTCATTGCAAAAGCGTTATCTAGTAGTTATCTTTCAATTTGGCAAGCAGCCAACCAGTTGTACAGTAACGGACTTTGGGAAGTCGTAATAACTAATCTGTTTCGTTTATACAATGAGTTGAAAAGCTAAAAGTCTATCCACATATTGTATAAACACCTAGTGCACTAATCTGAGTGCTCCTCTGATTTTAAGGTGTAGTCTAGAGCGTGGCGCATCCAGAATTGCCCTTCATTTTTGATTTCTGGCATTAGGATTTCTTCTTTTCCACATTACTCCGTTCTACGCACTACACGTACAATTTAGCCATGGAATACATCAATTGAATCGGCTCAGGATGGTCTGATTGTTGTCAGCCTTGGCACACAGGCTAATCACGCTTATATGACAGAATCGCAGGTAAGAGCCCTTAATACGTCATTATGAGCTATTTGATTATAAGCAAGTATTGCTAGAATATGGTAAAAGCCCTATTTCTGCCCCAATTTTTCATTTTCTAATCTCTGCAATTTAAGGGAATATTCTTTTTTGGCGTTTTTTAAGGTTTGAATGTTTCATGAATCTCGAAACTAGACAAAAAGAACATTGTTTTTTCGAGAACGTATATGTATATCCGTGGATAATACAGTTATCACTAGGGATCAGAAAAAGTTGTGAACAAAATGTCTGAACGACGACAGGATTTAAACCAGCACCTTATTTTCTAAAATATTCTATTGAATCTTCGAATAACCTACTCGTTCCCATCAAGGAACCTATCCTTGAAATATTTGAATATCAGTTGGTCTATCTCCAATGCCCTACTTCGTTTCAATCACCTTCAACTGGGTTTGGTGAGCGGATCAGTTGGAAATTTTCGGTGGAACAATGAAGTCTGATTTACGAAATAGTAAATAAAACATTAGATTCTTCCAATCCCTCTTTTTGAATTCGATTCGCAATTTTTCGTCATACAGCCTCACTGAGTTTCGGTATTTCCGAAAAAAAAATCTCCCAATGTTATGTCATCGTCTCAGCTCTCATGGTGTTCCTATTGTTGCAAAATATTGTGAAAAGTCTTATGTTCAGGCAAAAGCTATCTTGGGAGCACTGTCGAAACTCACCACCTACCGCATTTATTGGCGAATTGGACACAAAGTCGAACTGAAAAATGTAACGGAGGGCAATGTACCGTCTCACATCAATCTAACAGCCTTTATCCCTCAAAACGATCTGCTGGGTCAGACAACACACCTCACTCTGTGACTTTCCCCCCTTTACCGGACTACGTTTCCTACTTTCAGCTCACAAATCCTGTAAACTGTTAGTGACAAATGGTGGAATGTCATCAGTTATGGAAGCTGTAGCTCATGGAGTACCGATCGTTGGAATACCGCTTTATGGAAGTAACAGACATAACCTGAAGAAAGTTGTGGCAAAAGTTTGTTTTCATCTCAAGGATTCTCCGAATTTTCTATGTGGCTGGCCAGTCCCATGGTCCTTTTGTTGATTTGGCCGTTCACGCTCTTTGGGGTGGACCCCAAATAAAACATAACTATTCAACTGCTGTTTTTTCAGGGACTTGGACTGATGATCAGTAAAAAAGAGCTGAGAGAAGATAAATTGTTGAACACGATGAAATCCGTACTTCAAGGAAGCAGGTAAGTGATCCAGAAACAGTTTGGGTAAAGGCTCGAGGAACTGCCTCCTAAAGAGGGGTGGAGATGTGGTAGTGACGCGTGGCAAATTATCGTGGTCCGGGGATCAAATCCCTCCTTGAATTTATAGCAAAGATAGTTCACAAAATGGGTCCCCAATTAGTTGTTGACAGTATGGAAGGGGATTCATGAGAGAAAGGAGTCCATATTCTTGGATGGTCAGGGAATTCATGGCGCATTCTGGTACCATGCAAGAGGCTTTCAAAGAGGGTCTGTAGTGGAAGTCTTTATTTTTTATTTTTTATAAGTTTTAGGTTCGCCAAAGTGGCAAAAGAGATGTCCAAAGATTTCCGATCACGACCGTCGACACCATTCGAAACAGCTCTACACTATATTGAAGTGGTAGGACGACACCGTAGTTCGGGCTTCTACGGTGCGACACCTGTGAATCCTCTGCTCACACTCAATCTTGACTTTCTAGCCATGATCCTCCTAGTTACATACATTGTTACTTATTTATTTATTCAATCCTTACTTTCAATTTGCCACCGATCGTCGATACCGTCCATTGTTATTACTGCGGATGGAAACAGTAAAAAACTACGATCGAAAAAAGAAAATTAATTAAAATTTGATTTGTTCATTAATATGGGGTACAATTATTGTTGTATTTTTGTTGTCATACGTGTTGCTCCACTCAGTAAATCTTTCTCATAAACATCCTTCTGCTATAAATTTATATTAAAGACTTATTTGCAATTTGCACTCAAAATTGGAGTCCTTCAACTTTTCGACCGAGTCTGTTTCTACTCTAGGGGATCAAATTGCTTTTTTATATCAATTTGTAAAATAAATAACAGACAACTCGGGCTGACTTATATGATGAGAGATTGTTGCCCTTCCCTCTCCCATCCCTCCCCTGGGGGATGGTACAGTCGTGCGATTCGAGCTGCGCTCTGCAAATTGCGCGGCGAAGTTCGTAGCGATTTTGACGGCTTTAGTGCTTATTGTTGGGGACCAAATTTGAAGTAGAACAAATAAGTAGGATCGGCTGACCATGCTAAACTACTCTACTTCAAGTTTGTGCCCTAATAAAAGGCACCAGAGTCGTTCGAATAGCCACGAATTCCGCTGCGCAAACTGCCGCGCGCAGACCAGACTGTCGCGGACCACTCGCCCATACCCCTGAAAGCGCCCATTTTCCCGAGGTTCTCCATTCACTGGTTGGCAATCGTTCCCTAGATGATTCAGTTGCTATAGTGAGAAGGCCGGCAGCGAAGAAAAGCATGATCCAGTACTCATAACAACCTAACATTGCTAAAGTACATTCCGCAATATTTGACTTCATTTGAACGAGTGCATCCTAGGTAGCTCAGGTGAACGGGAACCAAGCCAGCCACACTTGGACTAGGGAAATTCGTATCTCTGAAACAGCTCTGGTACTTACCGGTACTCTAATTTTTATTTATTATTTATTTATCCGTAGACTTAAGGTAAATTGTTGATTCCTTTTCGTTTGCCACTCACTCACAAAGTTTTTTCCCACTTCGTCTGGCTTTTTGGTGTACCACTGATAACTTCTATCACTTTCTACCCTCAGTTATACCTGATGCGGTAATCGGTATGATAATCATGAAAAAATGATAGATTTCTTTATGAAATCATCAAATATAACATTGATATTCATGTAACAAAACCGGTTCGTATGTGACCAGATTAGAAACCCAGTGAGATTTGCGACACAATATTAAGCAGTGAAATTGAGACATCAGTGTGAGAGATCAACAATTAGCGTAGTTGCAGAAACAAGGTGCATGTAAACGCCTAATTCACGGGATCAGAGATTCGTCGTGTATTCGATTTTTGAATAGAGATTCGTGTGTGAAAAAACATAAGGAAGCATTCAACAGACACAAGAAAGCCATCAAAGACGAGACCAATATCGTTCCCTTTGAGTAGTACTGCAAATCCTCATGCAGCGGTTCATAGCAGCCCTGAAATAATAGTGAAATTTGTATTTTTCTGCCCTTTTTTATATTCATAGAAAAAATGTAGTCCAGGGGGAACATCCAGGGTCTAAAATACACCCCATCCAGGGTCTGGAAAGGAAATGCTTACCTTTGTTTCGCATGTCGAACAACAGCTCGTTGGTACCCGCGGCCTCGGCCATCTGGAATTTCTACAGCTGTTGAGGGGAACAGTTTTTTTGAGGGGTAGAAGTCGATGTGCTGTTGTTGTAGTAGTAATTTCGTCTGGAGCGAGTTCCATGACTGTCGCTTGACATAATGCTCAGCCAGGGGCTCGGAGATGAAAGGGTACGATATCTCGGATTTAAGCTCAGAGCCCAACTTCGACGAATTGACAACAACAGTACCTACTGGCCCCTCTCGACTGTACAACCGTACCCACCTGTCGTAGGTAATGAACCAGTAGGAGTTCAACCAGTCTGTGGTGCTAGTCTGATCGGTGATCCCACAACAAGCATACTGTAATACACTATTATGAACTCGTGGACTGTTCTCTAAATCGGTATGGTACAGGAGGTCAATCTACCTTTTCGTGTAACTGATCCCATGCTAGAGTCAGATCATTTGCGAAGGGATTACCGTATTCAGCCTGCAAACTTGAGTTCATCCATTCTAGAATTACTCCGGAATCGATCTGGAAAGTACCAAATCCCAACCGATTTCACCGAAGGTTTTCATTCTGTCTTGTGTACCTCCTTATGTAAGCGGAAACCGAAGCAGCAGCCAACGATGCTCAGGAGGCATATAAAGAACATCAGGATCGCGTACTGAAGTATAAACTCTGGTAAGTAAATATCAGTAATTTGCAGTAGAGTCTCTTACCGTCAGGGTGACCGGCGAATATGTGGCCATGGCTGCAAGTAGACCAAGAGGAGCCGTTACCAATGCAAATGCTCCAACTGCTAACATCACTGAGGCAGCCGTAACAAGTTCTCGGCTACCGATGATACTGGTGGCAAATTCCAGTTCTGCTAGTGTTTGTACCGAAAAACCGACCATCCCAAAAGAAAACACCTGAAAAACGTTCGTTAAGAGAGGGGAACTAAAACATTCACACCCAAATTGCTACTAGGTGATTCGCTGAAAAAAATTATCTACCACTTCTTCCAGTTCTTATTTTCGCTGGTAGAGGGGTTATACTCGAAATGCAGCCGAAGCGCGATGACGCGGAGCGAGACAACTATCAAGGAAATGCCGCACACCTAGCATAAAGCTATATACCCATGTTTGTTCTTTTTTCAGATTCGCATGGCAATGGACCAGCACCTGTGCTCTGTGGAAGACCGGACTAGGATAAGATCGGTGATTATAAAACAAGCTCCCTACTACTCTAGTAAAACCGACTGGCAACCGCAGTGTTTACTCTATCTTGAGAGCGGTCTACTGCATAGTAATTAGCTCAGTTGCAAGAAAAAAGATGTAATGACACACCGCTGTAGTGGAGACTAAAAGCAGAGTGGCTAATCGGACCATTTGGATCACTTTGTTCCTCGTGCAGAAATCATGCATTCCTAAAAGAACAACAGGTGTGAAAACAGTTTCCATTGCAAAATTGTAACGGTACA
>UZAF01019316.1:0-24987 GCA_900617895.1 Haemonchus placei | reverse complement strand
GAGACCACCGTGACGGTAATGGCATGTAAGGGGTGTTGGATGAGATCTAACTTGCTCCCTTCGTGCAAAGAGCTGTCTAAATCAAGCGGAAATAGTCCGAAACTGCCTTTCACTGTCATAACGGGCTTTGACAAGTTGTTTGAACTTTCTACTTTAATTCCCTTATGAATGGTGCAGCCTCTACCACGCCGTTGGAACTCGTCCACGATGGGTGTAGCATTCACATGATGCAATCTCTGCTCCCTATTGTGCCTTAACCAGGACCTTTTTCGCCCTTATAACGACAGGTATGGTATAAGGGGGAGCCTCCAATTCATACTATAAAGAAATCTCAGAAACTATTTTAATCGTGAACTGTGCCTTTGAGGAGCCATATTGTCTCGAAATCGGCGATTTCTCCCGCTTTCTTCACTACCGATGAACTAGTCCCAACCTATACTACTGCTTTTTGAATAAATCTCAAACCCCAAAGGATTACTCAGAATTGTCGCGAACTGCGATTTCAAATTGTCGTGTTTACTTCTATCCCAACTCATGCACAGGGTGAAAGTCTCATTGAGTGTAGGGTTGCCTCGATGGAAACTGCCATATTTAATAGGCCTGAAAAGCGAGAAGCGCAACTAAACCCGTTTCGTGTGACGCAAGACGACCATCAGAACAAAGCCGAGTGTACTGGACCCGTTAGCGCTTCTCGCGGAAGATCAAATCCTCCCACAAAGCGGTATATCCGATCAACCTACTCGTGGAGGGTCAGCAGATCGTAAATTTAACAGGGCTAACTGGATTTTCTGGAGTCAGATGTTCTGAATTTTCTTGTCCCCTATGTACTCAAGGCTATAAGGAAGTGAAGAAAGCTGTTAAGCGATAAAGTTTTCAGAACTCTTCAACCTCCTCAAGGTGACTATCCATGTTTTTCCCTTCATCCTTAACCAACCGACATATTCGTTGGGAATTGGGCCCGACTAGCAAATGAGAACCAGACGGTGAGTCCATCCTTCCACATCAATCTGGCTCCAATTCTTCGATCGCATCAAGCTTTGACATTCCTCGAACGGACAATCGAATCTGCCCCTCACTGAGCCCTACCCTACCTCAAACGTGAACCAATTGGGACTGCGTGTCAAACGAAGTTGGCCACCAAAGCGGGAAGGTTGGGCCGATGCCCGGTAATGATGCCATCATTTTGGCGCAAGAAAACTGCAAAGAACAGGTATCAAAGAAAGGATCTCATTAAGAATGAAAATGGAAAGTTTGCAGAGAATTAATGAGTTTCTTGGGGTGCAGCGGCTAACGGAACCATTTTGCCCTTCTGCACGTTGGCCTTTTTTGCTCTCCATCTCAACGACGCCTGGGCTTCCTCGAAAGGCGACTTCTCTTCTTTTCTTAGCCCTAGTAACAAGTTTTTTTAGAGATTTATGGACTCACTCGTGGTCACAGTCGAAAAATGGCTAGTTAATGTCTACATGAGTTCTCTACACTGTTCGAGTTGTGTCCTAGGGACAAAAGCCCACTTTATGCAGACCATGCGTCCTCCTATTTTACTTTTACGATGGTTTTTCTACACGGCATTTCATGATTATCTCCCAAGGGCTAAAATATCGCTCAAACATAGTTATTTCATTCACTGGGTATTTGATAAGTATGATAAAAGTTACTACAATAGTCTTGTTAGTTACGTCCAGTAATAACTCCAGTGTATAAAGGCCCGCCTGGAGCAAATGGCCCCATCCTAACCCCTACCCCTTTCCCTTCCTACTCTCTCAAGACCAATCAATGCTTCCTTACTCAGAGTGGGTTAATTGGAAGTAGACTTGGTTGGGAAATGAAAACAGTCGTTTCGACATCCGTCTAAGCCTTCTGCTGCCTTTCAGCGTTCGCTATGAAATGAGCTTTTCTCCGAAATATATTCAAGTCCCATCAACACAAATGACTTGGGGCATACGGTATGATGTGATTCCTAATGCTTGTCCTTCTGTTTTTACATTTTTTTTGCATCTTGTATTATCATCTTTCCTCCTACTTTTCATTCAACTCTTGTAAATGTTTTTGTTAGTTTCCTACTTTACTGCCTGCATTTTCGTTTTACTTTTCTCCCCAGCTTATGTACCTGTACTATAGCCTTTCATCTCGTTCGCTCTTATTCTATTTCAAAGACAGGGGTGGACAAAGGCCGGCATTGTGTCTCAGTGCCCATGAGCGCAAAGTGTTGGCAGTTGCATTGTCTGTGGCAGCACGTTGTACGACTCTTACAAACGTTTTACTTTTTTCTTGGCTTCAACGATTACGAGTAGTTTGCACTTTATATACGAGTGCACGCTGCAGAGGATCCGCAACGTTTGTCTAGCCGTAGCTGCTTCGCTAGGGAGTTAGCTTCCCAACTGAAGAACAAAAGAACATATGGGAAGAAATTGAGAAAACTGATAATGGCCAGAAACAAAAATCTCAGCTGAAGAACCAGAAAAGTCTGGAAATGGATTGAGCTGTAGAAGGAAGCAGTAAAAACTCCAAAGCCTAGAAATCTGAAAGGTTTTGGATTGACGTCATGGATCCAGAAATGATCCCGAAGGGAGAATGCATGCCAATTACGCGCAAACTCATCCCCCATATAGGCTTCGACCATAACGTTTGGAGTTGAAACAGTCGATTCTACGTCGCTCACGAAGGCCAATTCAGTTGATCAGAACGAACGGTGCCTTTATCCTTCTAGGATTGTGTGATGATTAAGTTGGTCTCGAAGATATTGTACGGTGTTGAGATATTCGATCTGGTGAATTTCCAAGTTTGATTCCATCCCCTTAGCCATTACTGCTTACGCTTGGGCGAAACCGCCTCCTTCCCCAAAAGGATAGAATCAGACCTGAGCACTGTGAACCTTGGGTGGAGTTATATCAATAAAGTTACATCAACAATAATGTCGAGGTTTATGGAGAGCCGCAAGTGGAACGCCTCCAGTCGTAAGGTAGAGGTGTGAAGAAAGAGTCCATGGTAGTGCAGGGAATCGTGGAAGTTGTTCAAAACTGACGCAGTTGGGGAATACTCGCTCAGTTTTGAGGGGTCTTAATCACGTGTAAGTGGAGGAGAACCCATTTGGGACGAGCTTCATAGTGTTAGCCTAGCACATCGACTTCAAATACAATTTTGTATTGAAATTTCTCAAAGCACGAGCTCGAAGTTGATGGCGACGACTTTATCCCTTAATGCACATAATCAAGGCCGCACATGCCGCCACATTATGCTTCCTCAGTGGCTCATGGATCAAAGTTCAACTACAAGGCTATTCAAGGCACGGGAGTTATGGTTCCCATCAGGTTTTCGAAAAAACTCCCCTTAATTTAAGACCTTTTCAATTTCAGCTTTTATTTTTTTCTGTTCTCGACACCAAGTCCAGTGTCGCCTACAACATAGTACCACCGCTCAAGTATTAAAGTTGCGCGATACCTCTTTAGGGGAATCTCTTGGTCTTCTCGTCAAAGAGAAAAGATGTTAATTTGAAGTTCATGTCTGTTAGCCTGAGGTAGTTTTGTGGGAGTTGAACTCGAGAGTGGAAAAGTTAGTAATCCGATGGCGCGAAGGCAGAATTGTGGTGTGGATTGGGAAGTATCACCCTACTGAGAATCCTCGGTTTCCACTGGATTTCCATAGCAGTCTGGAAGTGAGCGTTATCATAAAAGGGTAAAGGATAACGTTTTTGGCGTTAATCAATCCCGTCTGTGTGAGAGGTGCGCCCGCGCACTCGATTCCAGTCAGAATGGTAGTGGCGTAATGAGTGCGTATGTGGTCTATACAATGAGTTGCGGTGGCCAGCCGATGTACAAGTCAGTGCATTTATTCTCCCAAACGAGTCTGGAACCAATTAACCGACCCCGAATGGATGGAAAGCTTGGTCGGCCTAAGCGGGTATCGATCCGGGATTCAAACTCCTGACCGTGCGTGTGATGTAGTGCACCACTTGCCGCTACACCACCTCCTTCAACTTCACGTCTGCAGGGCACGGCTCCTCTTGTATTCCACCAACGGCACGAAGAATCCTTTACAGATCAAATTCAGCCTTTGCTGCGGGAAATCCACGATGACGAGGGCAATCACCAGCTAAGGTAAATGCAACGACGTCAAGTAATCAGGCAGCAAGACATTTTAACAGCAAGTAGTGTGAAATTATCCTCTTTTTAATTACATGGCAATTTCGTAAATTACTTTTTTGATAGGTTACTGTCACTATTCCTCTATTAGACAGAAAACATTTAAGTCATCGCCGTCTCAACCAACACATTTCCTTTCTTTTTTTTCTTCTCCGGTAGAGGAAGAAGAAGGTTAGATGGCGCTGCCAATCTCATTCTGCAAAACTCCATTGACTATGGTAATCCGACCACATTCTGTCACTCTAAGAAGTAGTCGAAGTAGAACCAAATTCTTCCATTTACTTCCATTTACTCATTTATCTGTTCAGTTTTTATTTTTTTTCTCTGGACTGTGTCTTCAACGGGCCTGCATATGGCACAACTGATTGAGGGCTTGAACCGCGCTATTTTCATAAACCTTTCTTGGGTTTCAGAGAAGTGCTGAACCAAGTAGCTCAGGGATGGCAAAAAAATGAAAAAAATTAGTAAAAATTTTGAAATTTAAATCCCATATCATATTAAATATCAGCCTCTATTGTATTGTTACCATTACAAAAACGAGCATCGTTTCGAATGGCATTGGCCTTTGCGAACCCATTAGGTACACACTATCTTGAAAGTAAAGAGTCAGAGTTGGAACTGGCTCTTGAACTCTTCTTCCCTCCTTTCTTGGGCCGCTTTCACTGGATAATAACCTATGTGATCTTCTCAGAAGTCATGGATTCTAGTCAGTAAGAAACTTCCGGAACAATTTTTCCCCTTGTAGTTTCATATGCGGCGTTGCCATTTCTTGAGAAGTGCCAATCTACAAAATTCATGCTAATCTCAAGAATTTTTCCGTGAAAAGAAGATCGGCTCACATAACCCAAATGACTCCTATATATGGGATCTGGGAATCAAACTCTTCCCCTACAGGCAAGGACACACATACCTTGCTTCAGTCAGCCTAAGGATCACCCTTTAAGTATACTAAGCAACAGGTCACGGCAGTTTGGGTAAGATGATAACTGACTATCCGTCGCGAAGGTAGTCGATCACGATGCTTGCCGTCATCGTTACTCCTACATACCCCATGGAAACTCATAGTTGCAGAACACCAATCTCATTCCTATAATCCAAACTTTAGGAAACCTAGTCGCCCTGACACTTCAATTATTAATTTGCCGGCATCTGAAGAAAATTATGGTTTAGTTCTTTCTAAGTTATTTCTAGTTGGTTTAGTTATATTTATGGGCGTTGAATATTGTTGTTAAGAAAAATGCAGTTTCCAATAACATTTAAGGAAGCCATTCTACCAAAGTGAATTGCTTGCTCGTACTCTCTGAAACGGCAGCTATCTGAAAGATATTATCGAGCCATTACCATTATGTTCTTTCCATGATGTTCTTCTGGAATTAATCTGCTTTGAGAGCGCTTGCTGTACTCAAAGCAATTCACTTCTGTATTCTAAAAAGAACATCACAAAATTCTGGGTGTTTATTCCCCTGTCCGAGTGATTTCCCTCCGGCAGGCGTTCAGGTGCCCATCCAATTTTTCACCGTAAAACGTTCACCAAAATAAAATTGTAGTACATCTGCATATGTAGAACTCTAGATGATGTACTTCAACCATATACGTGACAAAATTTCAGTTTTCGTCTCTACCTGCTCTAAAATACTGTGGAATGCCTTCTCCATCGCTTCACACATCTGTGTTCTTCTTATTCCTTTGGTGGGATGGGTTCCTCTTTCATTGTCTCGAAATTCTTAGTGTTTTCTTACTGCCTATGCACTACAATAGGAAACAGTAATTCGTAGGAGGCAAACACAGGAAAACCAACTGAAGTAAGTCGAGTTCATCTTCGAGAACGTATAGGAAGTTACTAAAACGGAAGTTCAATCCAGCACTCGGCTCTTACAGTAACCCCTGGCTTACCCCACCACCCACCCCCGTGTCCCCCCGTGTCCTTGCCTAAAGCCCCTTTTCGATTGCGTATTAACACGTGCCGGATTACTGTAGGAGCCCAGTGCTGGACTGAATTTTCGTTTCTGTTAGGAAGTTTGGATTGTACCCGGCTGGGATAGTTGTAGCAAAAGGTTCCGTAGAGTATCTGGAGCCCGGGTGACCAAACCTCTCTGACTACAATTCATTCATAGCTCCGCGATCTCACATTTTTGTAGGGGATGTTTGTAACGAGAAAAAAAAAACTTAGGAGAAAGTATTACCTACCCAATGTACGACAGGGTAAGCTAATGATCAAGAATGCAGAATATGCAGAATGCTACAGGGGAATCAAGAAGTTATTTACTATTTGATAAAAGGTATTTAAATAGGAACATGTCGAAGAGGTTATCGAAACATATTGATGAACAAAGGGCAAAGAAATCCTTACAACTTTAAGTATATTTACTTCCAGCTATTACGTCCCCATCTACATACCTAGAAAGGGAATTCGAAAAAGAATTGAGAAAAACGGGATGCTATGTTCGTTCTAGTATTCAAAAATCATATCCCACTCCCTGACATGTTTATCCTTTCGGTTTCGAAGTAGTAGGAAACCCTTTTTAGTCGTAGGAACCAGAAGGGCTAGCAATAAGATGGCTGCCGATCTCTTGATTCCTCGGGTTGGATCTTTTTTTTTTCTTAGCACAAAGCAATCTCAACCACGGCATGCTTCCTGCCTATTTGGATCCATGTAATTGCTGACGACGCTGGTAGCATCCTCAGCCAACAATGGGACACCCAGCTTTGTTGAACGTCATCGACGACGCAATAACAAACCAAAATGAGTGGGAATGATGACATACGGATATTGGGTTTCCTCGGCACCCTTTCCCCTAGCGTGCAGCATTCGCCCTTCCCGCTTCCTGCCTGGCCTTCTCCCAAATCAAAGTTCGCTGACTCTTTGCGGCAATTTGGCAGGCGAATCAGTGAAATGAAGTGGTTCGGCCGTCTTCCGGCCAGCATGCGTTATGGCTTGCGAAGCATCGCGAAGTTTGCTTAATCCAACTCGTAAACATTCAGTCAACACCAGTTCTTTCCATCTTGGTTAAGTGCTTGTTTTCGAAGATAAAATCTCCAAATATTGCCCAATAAGGTCATTCCTGAAGACATATTACTTTAGCGAAGAGTTGGGGCATTTGAAGGCTCATCAGGGAATTTCGGGAGCCCAACCATAGTATGTACATACTTCCAATAAGAGTGCTCTTTAGGGTCAAGCTAATATGGTAATGGATCTTTCGGTGTATTTGTGGTTCTCATACGATTCTCGCGCACAATTCTCACCAAGCCTCTCGCTTATTGTGACATTCCGAGATGAAACGACGTTTAATCTTAAAGCACAGACGGAGGGCAACCATGTTGCCGATTCTCCTTTGGAGTCTGTTCAGATGAAAATTCTTGCGGTAATGACGAAGTCTACATTGCTGTCCTAAATTTTCTTGTCGTGATTCAATGTCCAAGGAAAATCTCACACGACACTGGTCATTTCTGCTGCACCATGTTCTGTGACACCTGTCAGACCAGTTATGGATGGGACAGCACACAAGGAGAAAACCAAGAAGTAAATAGAAACCAAATAGGTTGTCTTTCCAACCGTGAAATTTCAAGCTGTTAACACCAATCTCGTCGGGAAGGCAGCAGTTAAGGACGATGTGCCCAAGATTTGTACATATAGAAACCGTAACAAAAATGCGACGGGGCAACCAAGGTGACCACTTCAATTTCGCTCTAATTGGCCCTCCCAGCGGTGGCAGGCTACAAGCGATTCCACCAACAGAAATTTGACCCCATTTCGGATGCTGTCTTTTTCAGGCTTTCACTGATATGCGATCCTTCCAATATTTTTGCTACTTTCCTGGGATACGGATGCCAGTGTAAAGAATCCCTGGGAATACAGGCAAGTTTTCGGTGACAAATGGAAGAAAAGGGGCTATTCAACTGGGAGAGGGGGGAGAGGGTGTAAAGTAAGAGTTTGGAAATGCTGAGGTTAGCTTTGATGCTTCTACTTTTACAGATACTTGCTGGTACCTAATCGTATACCTTTGTTGAGGTCATTACTACTACTACTAGAACGTTCTCACTTCCTCTGTCGCTGGCTTCTATTGTTTCAACTCGTCCATTTGAGACCAATTGCAATAGACGTTTTCTATTTTCACATTTAGTTTCTTTTTAAACTGCAAGAGAATGAGCTTTCCATATCAACTCGCCCGTTCTATTCAAATGATGGATAGTTCTCCGAAGTAATTTGGCTATCTGTATCTGTGTTACGGTACATTACAACTGGTCGATACTTTGGCACTGGGGTAGCGTAGGGACGAGAACATGGTAATGCAAGCTTTCTTGAAGCTGTGGGCTGGATGTGGGCTCCTACACGAATTACTTTTCAAAAGGGAATCGGTTCGTTTCAAAGAAGCAAATCAAAATGGGAATTGCCGAGGGTTTATTGGCGACTAAATGCTAGGCGGTTCTTCTCCCATTCTTTTTATCACTGAATGTATCAGTGAAAAGTGCAGATCTCTTTTGGAATACCTCATAAAACTTGATGTCAACTTCAAACATGCATACCAGCATTTACTTTGGAGATGGCTTACGACTGGGGAAAAGTGGGAGAGACAAACGGCGCGCATCTACGACTCGGTTTTTGGAGCGCTTAGCAACGCAGCACACATATGCCAAACACATGTCGTTCTGCTGCATCCGACAGATCGCTTCCAATCAATCCATGAATGTTTTGAGGAGATTTCGTTCGCTCTCGAAATCATCGCTCTTCCTGAAAATGTCCACGTTCTGACATTGGGTGATCATCGTTGCTTCACTACTTCTCATTTCCTCTTTCATCGTCATAGGCTGTTGGGGCAAACTTGTCCTGGGGCTCAACAAGGACCCACATAACCACTTTTTTCACCTGTCTTTCATCTACACGCTCACGCTCACCCTTGCTTTGTATCTAATCACCACTCGTGCGAATTTTTGCTTGATCCACTGAGGCTGGCTCATTCTAATGATATGAGGCCTATGAGCATTTATCCGAATTCGAACAAATCCGGCAGAAATCCTGGCGTCTTGTGCTTTATACCGCTGAGCCATACAAGAATTCTATAAAGGAGACGGTTTTCAAGTTGCTTCTCGAAGAAATCATTGCCTTAAGTGCCTATAAGTGGTCCGCCGCAACCTGAAATCCGCAATTACCCAACCCCTTCGCCCCTTCCCTCGATCTACCCAAACGAGCTAGACCACTTGTAACAATCCTGTACCAACCAGTAGTCTAATGCTCTGCTCAGAAATTTCAAGTTGACAGAACATGGAAGCTGCAGCCTTACTCTCTCGAAATCGTCGTTATGATGTCCTCGTGTGCTTCTTGGGCACACCTTGGGCATGCCTTTTTACCTTGGTTCAGTCCGACTCGTGAATGATTTTCTCGCCGGGTCAAAGTCCTAATAAAGCAGGAACTTCCGAAGACTGCTATAACATCGCTCAGAGCTAGTGGTGAATGTATAGAAGCGGAACACTTCGATGCTCTAACTCTGAACTCGGTAATCCTAAGTATGCGCTGGGAAAATAATGCTTTTCGTATGCAGTACATGTCAGAATGTAGTGGCACCTAGAGGTAAAAACGGTAACTCTACTAGTGAGAATATGAAGCCAATACCTATGGATGGCATCCACCTGAGCAGTTAAACCGTCTCGAAGCACTATGGGAAGGCGATGTGCTCACATGATTTTTCAGTTCACTCAAAATTTTGTGGTGAGTTTTCCCCCTAAATAATGAAGGGGTGGTGGTGTAGGGGCAACTAGCGCACTTTACACACGCATGGTCACGGGTTCGAATCCCGGATCGATATTCACCTGGGCCAACCAAGTCTTCCATCCCTCCGGGATCGGTTAATTGGTATCAGACTCGTCTGGGCGGATAAAAACACTAACTTGTGCATCGGTTGGCCACCGCAAGTCATTGTGGTGGCCACATACGCATTCAATATGCCAGTACGATTCTGAGTGAAAGTCGAATAAGTGGGCGCACCCCTCAGACGGGATTACTTAACGCCCCGAAACTTTATTTTTTATCCTTATTGAAGGGATCAAGCATGGGAACGAAAAGGGCAAAGAGATTTGCCTTGATTAACTCATTCGGAATGAGTCTTGCCTTCTGCATCTTTTTATGATCCTTCGAGCTGTCCTCATACCTTGGCAGGAGCCTGAATCACTTATTTTCAGCCAACCTCTTTATTTCCTGAAGAAATTTTAAAAAGTAACCTAAAAGATATTGGACGTAAGCGAGGACCTTGAATATGAAAACTCTGGTCAGTGTATAGCAACAAAAAGGCTACATGAAAATTAAGTTAAAATCAAGTCTTGCCTCGTGGGGAATGTTCCCTTGCCACGTAAGGCCCAAGGGTTTCACCTCCGGCCTTCTCGGACCCTGTCTGTGATTTCGATTTGATGAACTGATAGAAGTTCCTTGACGAGTACATTCCCATCCTATCTTCCATGATTTATTAGCCTCGACTACTTCAAACGAATAGTTCTATTTTTTGAAAAGACAATTCTAGAAGGATGCCATTCCTACCGTTTAGACTATACACTTATTTGAACCAATTTCAGCTTATCCAGTGATTGGCCTGTAAATTTAAAAATATTGTTGGACGCGTGGAATGTTCACAAACGTGATGCATTCCCTGGCCTGGAATCATTTTATGCAAAAATTTTGGACGACTATTTTCCCTCACTCATTTTTCATGCAATCCTAGCTCGTGAGAATGACTGAAAAAATTAATCAACAGTGAAAGTAAACCTCAAAACATTCGTAACAAATGGAAAAATAAGGCTGAACATGACACCGTTCATAAGGCAACCACCAATTGCCGAAAGGGAACGAGTTTCAGTTTTATTGTGTTCCATAGTAAAGTTGTATAGAAACAAATACAAGGCTTCGGACCTTGAAGTCGAGCAACAACAATCAGATACAATCATCTTTCAATTTGAAGAATCCTAGAAATCCTTTAAAAAAAACGAGAGGTATAAAGCTCGCGTAGATTTTGATTAATAATCAGTACCGAATCAAAGCCTGCCGCTGTTCACTCGCTTGGTTTTTCGCCAACGTTTCCAGCAACTGATACAATTATTTTTCAATCGGAAGAATCCTAAAAATCTTTCAAGAAAGCTGAAGGTTGTGGAAATCCGTTTCCTCGGTGAAGCCGAAACTCTTGCAGATCCTTTGCCCACGTCGGCATGTGTCCGAACTTGTTCTACTAACCCTGTTTTTGGCCGCACTATTGAAGGCACAGTTCACTTTGAGGTACCCTTTTGAAGCATATTGGTGGCGAAGAAAGTGTGAGAATCCGCCTATTTCAAGACTTTCTAAGAGTAGTGGAAGTGGAGGTTGTACGAGATTACAGCGACAGGAATGGGATGTAATGGGTTTTTGGACGAGATTTAACTTGCTCCCATCGTGCAAAGAGCTGACTGCATTAAACCATAACTGCCCAAAATTGTCTTTCACTGTCGTCATGGGTTATGACAAGCTGTTTGAACTTTCTACATTGGAGCATCTTGAGGTAGTGCAGCCTCTACAAAGCCGTTGAATCTCGTCTACGATGGGTGCGGCTTTCACACGACGCAACTCTGGCCCCTTCCATGAAGTTTTTCGACCGTATAACGGCAGGCATGGTATAAAGGGGAGCTTCATACGATAGGGAAAACCAAAAACCATTTTCATCGTCAACAGTTCCTTAAACTGCAAGCCTTTTCTAGAAATGTCATTTTTATATAATGTTTTACACCATCGAGTTTAGTCTACATAGTTAATGGAGGGAGTAATATTATTACTATTTGAGCCCATTGAATTAGGCATCTAAACGCTACTATGGTTTGATTGGATGAAACATGTGTGCGCACACCGAAGTAGTCAAATATTTCAATGCTCATCCAAATGTTCACAAAGACTGGAGAAAATTTTTGTTTTTTTTTTCTTATTCATTTCGAGCTTCATTTTCAAGTTTTGATTGGAATTTTACAAGGTTCAACTCAGCTTTTGATTTGTCTCGTTAGACTCAGTAAGTATCAGCGAAAAAGGCTAAGATAACTTGGGCCATATGTAGGTACCTACAGCGCTTCAATTTTCGTAAGATAAATTAGAGCTTGCTCTTGATTTCAGGAAAGCACACTTCGAAATTTAACAAGGGTTACCACTGCAGAATGAATGGGTATACCGTACAATGTCAACCGAGTTTGACTCATATTTGCTATTTTTCTTCTGCTCAAAATTGAGTGTATCCAAAACCGATAAATCTTAAAAAATCGAAAAAAACCGTTGTCAGTTCGGTTCCCTGCAACCCAAGGATCGCGAAAGTCTCCGTCTCGTTTAATTCTAACCATAAGACAGGATCCGAACTTTACAGCTCTCTAAGCTTATTGAAAGCGATGTCCTCTTGTTGTCATTATAGCCATAATGTGCTTTCAGGAGCTTCGATGAAACGAGGACCATAGAATCAGGCTCATTCAACTTTTTTCACCTTCCCACTTTGAAGAGTTCGACTTGTCATAAAAAGCGTGAGAACTGAACTGGATATTGGAAAAAACGGAAAAAAACCCAGCTTTTTTTTGTTTTCGAACAATCGGGGTGTATATTATGCTTTTGGTTTTGCATCACTATTTTCTGAGCTGGGGGACTGCAGACGATTTGTGTGAACATTTCAGTCGCCCAATTCTCTTCGATTTCAGTTTGAGAGCTTCTATTCATGTAAGATCTCTGTAGCATCACATGCGATGAAGTTGTTACATGAAGATGGCAATTCATTTCGTGCCAGCCTAGTAATTAGTAATTCATGCGGAAAGTAGTGCCGCGTAAAAACAATAGTGGCGAAGTGACAAATAGTGGCTCCTCCAGTATTAATAGAAGTTTAAGTCATGGGATGGCGCCCGAGCCCCTGCCTGATATATGTACGTCCCACATTTGCAATTGGCCGTTATTTTCGTTTTTCGCATACCTTCATAACTGAGCCTCTGCAAAAATATGATGTGTCCTTACTATAAGATCATTCTCCTTCGAATTTCTGGAGCTGCTTTACCGCAAAGCATCGGACGATTTTTGTTTCTGAGAGCTGACAGTCTTGATGTGCTGCTTCATCCTCTTGACATACAGCTCCTCAAGTAGCTCTTTTTGGAGCGCTGTGGATGGATCAGCTACCCCTTACGGTCGTCAAAATCCTCTCCAGCAATAGGAAGGCTGATTATGGGGATTGACGGAGCGGGAAGAAGATTTCGAAGAGCCAGATCACTTCGGAACCCTTCGATTTTGATTCTCTGCCGCACTCACACCCATATGCTTTTGGATCGTTTCAGGGGTACTGTATTTATTATGTGTTTTCGTCAGGTAAGTGACTTCAGGGGATTCACCATCACTCCAGTTCACTATGGGTAAAGGATAGAATCCAGGACTGGTGACCATTGAGAGCAATAAGCCTTTCATGCTTTCAGGATCAGCTAATTTACCACAAGGCTAGCCAGGGAGAATAAAAGCATTGAAATGAGATTTGGCAGTCCTCCTCAAGCCATTTGGGCCATATCCCCGCATTCAATGCGTCATTACAGTTACGAGTAGGAGTCAAGGCGTGGGGGCATGTTTAGGTGGGATTGATCCTCGCGAAGAGTGGAAAGTAGAAGCTAAAAAAACTACAAGGGTAGTGTTGTCGGTTCCTCTGCAAAGTGGTATATTCCATCAGCTCGCACCATTAAGTGGCTATTCCGCTCAAATTACTACTAACAGCCCTAACCAGTAATCGAATCTGAGCACTAATATCCATCTGCGCAGTCTTCTCCCAAGGGAATCGTCCATAGCACGTACACATTAGAACTTCGACACTTTCCATAAGCTTGGCACAACTTTCGAGAGAAGCCACAAACTCGAGGTACCTCTGACTACTGGATATACAGCTTCATTGTGCCCACGAATTCCATCCTATCCGTTCTATTACGTCTGAGGAGTTTCCACACGAATGCCCGTCTTTCTGAGAAAGGCCGTTCTAATCTCCACTCGATTGCTCAGAAATAGGAAGTGCAAAGAAGAACTTCTTTGCAGACATCCCGAAAGTTCTTTACCCATAAAGTGCGTTTTGTGGATTTCTCAATGGGATTTTTTTGAAACGACACTCTCAATGGTCAGCAGTGTGTTCGCACTTGAGGTCCACCCCCACTTAGTGGTGAGCGCAGCGGGAAATACTCAGTGAATCCTATTCCGCCTCGCTTCCCTAACAACTTCTAGTTTTCCTCCCTCTCACAGTACTTCATCCTGAGACAAAAATAACTCAGTGGAGTTGAGGTTTTTCGGTCTATCAATTATGTTGTAATTCTAAGGGTTTTCAGTCAATCCTCCAGACCCTTCTTGTTTTCTACATGGACCCTTCTTTAGGAACGGAACGATCCAATTTTGATATATGTTTTCAGAAGCAATAATGTATACAGTCATTCATCTGTCATGAACAGAGAAATGGGCCATGATCTGGAACCATCAGAAGTTGCTGCCGTCTCCGTCCATTCTGCTCCTGCAGACATCTTGGAATCATTTTCCCATCGTATACGAGGTCGTCCCACTGAACCCTCATCGTGGGGCTTCCATTTCATCAGCCTCAATTCCCAGCTTGTCTGATTTCTTGTCAATAACTTATTCGCATCGATCCACTTTCGCTTTCTGACTTCAACGACCGCGTCCTTAGGTTTAGTACGTGCTCGCAGTACTGCATTTGATTCCCTGTCACGAAGTCCGAGACCCAACATTTAGCGCTCCATCCGTCCCTGACATTTTATAATACTATATGTGCCATAACAGCAGAAGCTCCGAAGCGGCTCGACTGTCTGAGACTTTTGAGTAAGTAGCATTCCCGGTAGTATATAGCTTCATAAATTCGACTGAAGTTCCAGAAAGTGGGAACCAAAGTGAAGCGAGAGCGGTTTATGTGTGTCCGAGCATTAACGAGCTGTTTCCAGATGTTGTCATGGCCTTTATCACAGTTTTTTACTTGCTGGTTGACTAGGCGCCGACAGTTACCTCATAACTCACTCGCCCTCCGTTCTCCCTGAAGACTGGCGTGACACTTTTACTTGTGACCCTCGTGGATGATGTCAAGCCACTGCACCAGGTCAGTGGTGGTTTGAACTGATGATGAGTCCGTTTATACTTTAACGGCTTTACTCCCCAGTCGCGCCACGCCACAAAATTTCTACTAGCTCCTTCTTTTCTCAATCTTCTTCCAAAATGCTGACTCGTTCCTTTTGGTAGTGGAGCGGTTCACAGAATAATCAGGAACAGCAGTGAGCATATCCTTTCTAGGAAGAGCGTTTTACAATGAGGTTCTTCTCCGGTTATCGCCTTTGCTCGAACCGTAGGCTATAGTGAAGACGATAGTGAAGTCCACTGAAAAAAAGCTGCTCGTTCTTCCTTCCTCCGATTCTTCGCACTCGAGATGTACTCAGAAATAGCACATGTGTATATTCTATAGTGCAATGAATTGTGTTTGTCATGGAAATCCTTTGCGCCTTTCGAAAGTCACACTCGGGAACGTTTTCCCACGGCGAAATGCTCTTCTGAAATCTTCCAAAAAAACTTAGGTCTTCTGCTTAGCTTCAAAGGCAGGGTCCACTATGGAGAAGTTCCCTTCTTATTTTCGACTCTGGATCTCTAGTTCTCCAGTAATGGCACAATGGCTGTTGTCGAGTTGAAAAATGGTCAGTTGGAACGCAAGGGCTGAGGGCTTGTAGTTCTGCTTCGTTGGAGGCCACTTTTCAATGATCAAGTGACTTTCCGCATCGTTCTCAACGGAGCATACACACATGTTTAAAATTCAAGCAGTTGATCATCTGGGGCCCTGATCCTTGACGGCAATAACAACAGCTCCTCACAAAAAAAACTGTTTGGCCGTTCCTTTGAGGCGCAGTTCATAGAAATGGTTCCCAGGATGTTCATCCCGGAATGATTCTGTTGGATCCCACTACAACATACGTGGTCCTGTAGGATTGAAAATTGGCTTGGAAAGGGCNAACGGAGCATACACACATGTTTAAAATTCAAGCAGTTGATCATCTGGGGCCCTGATCCTTGACGGCAATAACAACAGCTCCTCACAACAAAAACTGTATGGCCGTTCCTTTGAGGCGCAAATCACAGAAAATGGTTCCCAGGATGTTCATCCCGGAATGATTCTGTTGGATCCCACTACAACATACGTGGTCCTGTAGGATTGAAAATTGGCTTGGAAAGGGCATGAGAAGGTTTCAACGGCGTTATGGAGGCTGCACTACGCCCAAGGATATTCATATAGGAAACTCCGAGCCACATGTTGTGGCCCATGGCGACAGGAGCCGTTTCAGACAATTCCGGCTTAATGTAGGCAGCTATTTATGCAACTGCAACTACTGAAATCTCGTCCGAATCTCTCTTCATACTATTATTCGTCACGGCAGTCTCATACAACCCCTAGTTTCGCAACATTTGGGAAGCCTCATATTTCGCGACGTTTTCTGATTTTTTGCTTTCTTTACCACCGATGCACTATTCTTCATGAGAATTATCGTGGACCATATCTTTAGCGACCGGAATCTCGTCCAAACTGCAGACGACCGGAATTTCGTCCAAACACCTCTTTCAGCAATGTTAGCATGCGAACCCAAAATCAACTAGTCACACGCACCTTATTTTTTGCTTTTTCTGAGGATTTTCCTCTGCCTCCTAGGCACTGTTCTACACCGAAAATCCTGTTCTTCTTCATGAGAAGAAAAGTAGTACTACAAGCCTTCTGTGAACTATTCATTTGAACTCACTTTTTAATCATCCGCTTGAATTCATTTTCTTGCTAGGCTTAGCTTGCTGGCTTACAACAGCCTATTTTATCACAGCTTTTCCTTCTGAACCATGAAATTTTTTCGATTAGCCTTTGCAAAATTGCAGCGGGCGTTCCGTTTAATCCGGGCTCTGCTTTTAATCTTCTTTTTGTAACCTGATGTAACTTTATGACGCTTCAATTTTGTCGCGATTCCACATGACCTTCTGTTCAAACATCTGGGCATAACACCGTTTGGAATCATTCAAATCCTATGACTCGGCAAGAAAAGTCGATCAACATTCTAGCTCACAGATGTAAGCCCAGCGTTCATTTTACAAAAATAGCCTCCTACTTTTTTTACTAACGTCGCTCAACACGGTCCTCTCCTTGAGTGGGAGCTCTCGAAAACCATTAGCCGTCTATTTCCCTACACTTGCAAACATTTTTCATTAAAGATTACTTTGTGGCATTGGTTGACGTAACACTACCGACGTTAGAACTATGTGATATTTCGTTTCTTTTTATTCAAAATACCATTATACAAAGCCCAGTATCATTCCTCTAAATGGATTACCTGTAAAAAGCTCGTTCTTACGTTTGTGTGGGAATTGGATTAATTTATGTGATATTGTGGTGGTTGATTAATAACGAGAATGGCGTAAGATCACTCACAAAGTTGCAGTATGCAGGTTTCAAGAGCACTAGATTATTGGTTAGGGGGCTCCCTTTGAAAGCTCTCCCCCGTATGTGAAAGGTGCGTGCTTCAGCTCAAGAACTCTGCTATATCGAAAAAACCGCCACCACCGGGACTGAAAGTCCTATTGAGCTGTCAATATTAGAGGAATTTTGACGTCCCATGAACGTGTGATACATTAACCCCTAAAACCTACCACCACACACCCAGTGGGCTTCACTCGGGGTACCTTTCTGTTACGTCTGACGGGTATTGACGGTATTTGACGGGTATTTAGAGGCGATTGAGTGTGTATTCGGGTTACTGTGTAACATATTCACGGGACGATTTAACCTGCCTTGTACGGTCGGTTTACCGTAACTACTATCCACTTTCGGAAAGGTAGGCATGCAAGTACAGTAGAAGAGAGCAGAGTTACACTACCAGTACTGAACTCACGCAGAATTTCTCAAAGGCATAGTTCACGTTAAAAATGGTTACTAAAATTTCTCCCTGGGATGAACATGTGGCTCCGAAGGATAGCCTAAGGGATGCCGTCGGGTAAAAGCAGTCAGGATAGGGCTTAACAAAAGCCCCCATAACCGGCTTTCCGACGTATACACCCAAGGCAAGTTGTTGAGTGTTGTAAAAGCTGTAGCGGGAGCATCATTCGCATCGGGACCAAACCTTGCACGCAGGCAGCGTATTGCAGCCAACTGTATGCTATGGCGCGCTTATATGAGCAGCTTGTCCAGATACCTCTTTCATGCAGCTTTTTTTCAAGACATTGCCGTCTAAACCCTAGTTTTACCTCTTTTTGAAAGCCTCATATTTCCTTAAATAGGTCAATTTTCACGTTTTCTTTGCCACTTTTGCACTGTTCTGGATTATCATTTCCATTACTACTCTGAGACTAGATAACTCGTGAGCTGTGCCTCTCCAATGCTGATATCCACCATTAATTTTAGGAGTTATCATGTTCAGTGTCCGAGTCATCCCTGTTAAAAGCTTCGTAGGAGAGTTCAAAGAGTTCCTGGGAAGTTTGGCAAGACAATCATATTTGCGAAATCGAAACTTTGAAGCATTTTGAGCACAATAGTGGGAATATGTGAAAAAACGAATTGAAGTGGCTTGAGAGAAGAGGAAAGAACACAAAAGCTTATCAGAATGTTGCAACTTCTCCGGCATATTCTCCAAAAACTTAAGAGCACTGGTATTGTGTGGCCACAGCAGAAACGTTCCTCATGTGGGAATCGTGAAATCTCCCACTTGGGACTCATTCCACTTGGAATATAGTAAGCGAGACTATGGGATTCGAAGCCAATGCAATCAATATATCAAGTGCTGCTTATTGCGATTATTTGTTTTCTGAGGGCTGCTGGACCTCTGCCAGTCAACGAGTCGTCGACGCTTTAGATGATCGACGCGGGTTGCTAATCCTCTCGCACTGTTCCGTCGAGTATTTCTTCTTTCACCAATCCGCCTGTAATCAGCAAAAAACCTTTTAATCGTTCCTCTTCGTTGCTTTAGCATTTTAAGAGCTCTCTGGACCAACATGAATACTTCCAAGAATTTCCTTTGCAGAAAAGTTCCGTCTGCAAAGCGTTATTCATCGCTTAGGGGCACTTGTAAGTCTTCAAAAATCATGCTGAACACTTCTGAGCTTAGGGCTTCTTTAGTTGTGGCTATTTCGAAGCTGTGCTTTGCTCCTAAGCACAGAGCAAGATGAGATCGAAGCCCCAGAACAAGTATCCTCATATACACATGGTCACGAATCCCTAAGTAGTACATACTGCTATCACCGTTCAAGTGCTTCTCATTGAAGTTCCTAGGCAACGGAAAACCATTCGGGAAGTCCCAAAGCCTAAAAGCCAGATCATCTTTTGCACATCCGCCGGTGGCTTACACCTCCTCCCCGGCTCCCACCGCAATGATTGTGTTGCACGACCGTTGTTTACATTTCCGTACACTTTAACCCATTTCTTCAACAGCCACCCCCCGTCGTCGCCCAAACAAGGCAGTTTTCACTGCCATGCAATTACGAACCCCACACTTCCGTCTGACTTTTTTGAATGGATTGAGACCTTCCGTGTTTTTGTGCTTTTCTAGTGTTTTCAAACCTGTGTTTAGATGAAGTTAACCCTCAAAATATACTGTAGTTATATTTTTAACACATATTAGATTCCATCGACAAATTTGGAAACGATTACTTTTTTTTTGTGGGTTGTCGGTTGTAGGGAACAATACGTGGCTGTAGGAAAGCAGTCTAGCCAGTCATGGATCAGAAAGCGTCACCCAAAAGGGAACGCCTAAAGGGTACATCGGTCAGAAATGTGCCACGACTAACCCTTGGATTCCCTATGCAAGTCGTGTCATTTGTTTTGAAAATGTTTTTTTTTTCGAAGTGCTGATCAAACTCGAATATTGACCTTAGCCAGTCCGTGCCATCCAGTAGAGATTCTCTGGATACGGCTTTTTTTCCTGGGAAATCGCAGTAAGCTCCTTCTTACGTATCCGTGCTTTGAAAAAAAGAGGCGCTCAGCATGAGGCAACACTGTAGAAATGTGAGTGAGTAGAATTTTGAGCAAATCTGTGGTAGTGGTCTCGTGGCGTCAGACTTCGATGACCGGATCTTTTCAATGGGTTGAGACGGTCATTGCAACCTCATGTTACATGCGCTACGTTACCTTACTTTGCGCGTTCCAATGGCTCACTGAATTTTCAAGACCCGCCGCGGGCCCGTCATGCCGTTCGGGTAGAAAATCCCACGCCCCTTCAAATCCCATCCAGCTGACGAGAACGACTTTTCCAGAAGTTTTAGTTTTTTCGCTTCGCAAAGCATGCTCCTAGGTATGTTTTGTTGTTTTCGACGAGGTCTGGAATTTCAATATCGGCCCTCACCACTTGAAAGTCATTAGGAAGCTGTCCTTACTACGGAATCGTACGGATTGGATTGGAGGAGAAAAGATCTGAACACGTTCAGGATGGTGTGGGTAGGATGTCAGGTGTACTGTTCATTACCCTTCTCTATTTGACATAACCCCCGAATATAGCTCTTGGAATTTTGCCTCACCCACAGCTTAGGGGAAGAGATGACTACTCTTCTACGGAAGGTGACTCGAAAATCATGTTTGGAATTTTCTAACTTCGCTATTACTTTTGCTGTGCATGACAAGTGATATTGTATTTATTCAAACTATACTTGACTGGTAATAGGAAGAAGAAAGGGTCTTTTGCAAAGCTCTGAGTGGATTGGTCCATGCCCTCATTGAGGTAGCAGATCTGGAAGGGTTGGACCGACATGGGATCTAATCCGAAAAAGTGATTCAGTAGACAAGCTGTCTACACTCTCAGCTGTCATTTCCATACAGTTCTTTAGACCTCTCGTTTCCGTTTTCAGCAANGAGCAGAAGCTATTTACGCAACTCGTACGTTCAATTGGAAAATGAAGGCTGCTTTTAGCTACTTTGTAGCGTACCCACTTATGACTCTTTTGTGGTTGAATGGTCANGGATATTGATATTCTAAAAAGGGCAAAAGTAGGATCATAATTAAATGACTCAATCTGAGCATATTCAGATTTCGCCAGCGAGACTTTATGAAGAGTGCCACTCATGTTCCAATGTTATTTATGGAGATAAGAATTCGCTATTGCTGCCATAATGAACTCTTTGGGAACCCGGGAATCAAGTGCTTCAGAGGAAGGGTCTGTTTATTGCATCTGAGTAACTTCCACGATGTCGGATGAGCCGTCTACTTTTCATGAATCATAAGAAGTAGTAGTTAATTAGGGGCGCCTGTGTTTATGCCCAACATGATCGCTTTATGAGCGCTAAAGCTGCTCTTTGGGTTGCTACGTTCTCTGAGTGCAAACGTGTGTGACCCATCAGCCTTCCACTGGACTTCTGCGGTTCGGGAAAACCTTCAATCCCGAATAGGACTCGCAGGATCAGTTACAAGCAAACTGAAGCCAAATGGTGTGTGAAAAACTTGAACTCCTGACTTCAGCCTATTCTCCATGATTGAGCACTGTATCTTATTTTCAATTTAGATCCATTAAAAGGCTTAAAAACCGTTTTGGACCAGTAGATGACTCGACGAGGTGATTGATGGGCCAGTGCCCTTTTCCATACAATCCCGCCTACCCAAAATGAAATTCATTAACGAATGCATACAGAAACATACAGCAGCTGGTGGTGGTGAAAAGTGTTTGACTTACTCTCAATGACGGGAGTATTTACTGTAGTTCACACTATTCCTAAACCACAAATTGATTGTCCCGACCTAACACTTTCGGCTCACTTTCCCACCGTTCTCGTCCTTTTTCTGAGGAGGCAAACGCAAGGGTGACAAAATGTCAGAAACGATCAAAATTTCCTTTTAATCAGTCGAACGAGGAAAGCACCGCACATGCTGGTCCCTTCCTTCCGACCCATGTGATCCACCTTAAGTAAGGCTTCCCCATTACACCCTTGATCGCATGTCCCATACAGCTCTCGGCTCTAGTCGTTACTTGCAAGTGCTGCCGACGAAAGATTATCCATTCTGGCTAATCACTGGACGTCATTGAAGGATTCCATAGCGGATGAGCGGAAATCATGGCAACGCCAGTTGCTACATGCATAGATGGATTTCTATTTTAGAAGACTCAACAGTGAACACCTCTGAGAGTTACTCAAGCTGAAACATACCTTTGAAGAGAATGGAACATCGCCAAGACAAAGCCAAAAGAGGGGGAACCGAGCCTCAAATCCTATTCTGCAGATTCCCATATTTGGTCTGTCTGGGTGGGCACATCAGTCGTACTTCCGGCTCAATCGATCACTGATTTACGCAATTTAAAAGCTCGACCCCATGTGGGTGGATGGAACCACTAGACCTTCTAGACGATGATATTACCTATTTAACGAACTCTATGGCTATTGTGTGTAGTTGAAGGGTTTACGTGATGCGTTCTGGGAAGTCCTACGTAGCCGAGCCCCTGTTCCACAAATATCCGTGGGAATTAGGTGGAATTTATGCGTTTTTTGCTACTTCCACTCTAGTCACTCAATTGGAAGAGCTTGTATGTTCTCTTTCTCTGAAATGAAAACAACAGCAAGTACAAAATCGGTGTATGTAAATATGGGGACGAGAAGTGGGTAGAAGACCGAAGTATGACGTTTCCTCTTTGAAAAATGTGCTAGCAGAACTGTAAATAGGCGTCAAGCTCTCTTATCCCCCACGCCTCCACTTTTCTATCCGGCCGCCTCCAAATGGCTGTGTCAGGAGGGCACTTGATTCAGCAACAACCGGTCGGCCGAGCCATCATCTACCCTCTCTCCCTCCCGCCGTCGGAGCACACCGTCACTGACTGAGTCTACTCTCTCAAATGTTAGAGTGCAGTCGAGCAGAAGCTATTTACGCAACTCGTACGTTCAATTGGGAAATGAAGGCTGCTTTTAGCTACTTCGTTGCGTACCCACTTATGACTCTTTTGTGGTTGAATGGTCACCATCTCCTTCGCCATTTTCCACCTTCAACCTTTCCATACATTCATTTTGTCTACCGTAGCGAATTCAAGAACGCCCTGTACCACTCAACAATGTGGAGAAGTAGGGTGCTGGTGACTTCTGCCGAGGTTCTTAGGATTTCCATGTTTCTAGCGATTTTCGTTTTCTATTTTTATCGATTTTTGGTGTGCACGTATTATTTTAATTCCAAGTCAATAATAAAAGGAAGTGCGAAAAACGAATAATGAGGTCATCTTCGATATCCCTACATGGATGAATTCCTTTGATTATTTTGACATAGTCCAGTAAGTACATATCCGCAAACATTACTCAGTTTCTCGGAAACGATTATCCATCAAAAGCTCATTTACTCCAAGTTAAACTTCCGGGGGGAACAAATGCAATTCTAGTAAGAAAGAGGAGTGGGCAAAGAATATTCTGCTCAGGCTCCTCCCATGAATGAATCCCTCATTTTCATTTGACACTCACCTCACTCAAAGGAGGGAAGAGCCACCGTGGATACAAGGCAATCCAGCCATCGTGTGGTCTCCTCTCTACCTTTGTACCTCTGAGGGCTTATAACTGGCGTAAAAACGTTTGGATGACGCTATTTGTTGCAATGACAGACAACACCTCGATTTTTCCGTAATTCACTTGTAGGAAATTACTTTCAGGACCATTCACTGCGGATTCACCTACATTCTGCTATTCCGGGCACAAAACTTTTACAGATTTTTCATTTCTTACAGAAATATCTCCGTCATTTTCATACAATTTCGCTTCAAATTTGAATGATGGTATTGGTAACACGGGGTCTTTGAGAGGTGAAGCTCGATTGCTGAAGAATGAATAATGTCAGGGGGGGNGGGGGGGGGGGCTAGGAGATTAATGAACTCACTGCTTCGTGGAAATCCAATTTATATTATTCTTGGATTTTTCCCTTTAATTCTTGGTCATACACCCTCTTTAAGCCATGCTCAGTTTCACTGAACGGCTCTATATGGAGGTCTAAAAACTTCATTCATCTATTTAGCGATCCCTACGACGTAGGAATGGAACTCTCATTGGGAACCTATCCCAGGTATTCGTTTTCCGACCTAACCATGGAGACATTTTAAATAAATGTAATGTAATGCTAATTTTCTGGCTCTGAAACTTACAGCTCAAAGCGGTATGAGATGGCTGAGCGCTACCAATATTACTGAATAGTCAATCCACGTAAGGTGAAGTTTCTGCGGGGTCTTCGCCCTTTTCTGAGGCTGAGTGAAGCACAGTTTTTATTCCATGAATATCCCATCAAGTTCAAGGCTATATCGGTTTATATGCTCTTAAAAGTACATACAGCGGATAGCCATTTCCCAAGTAGAAAGAGAGCGAGGCAACGGCTCAGGATAATCCTTGCTGAGAAGGGCTAAAACCAAGCTGCTCTTCTCTTCCTCCTCAGCACCATCTCCTTTACTTTTTTTTGTTGGACCCCAGCTTTCAGAAATTCTCTAATGCGGTGTTGCTTTGCACAGCTCCACTACGTCGTCGTGTTGTACTTAGTACATAGATTATGTTTACTCAATTGGTTTCGAATTTCTGAGGCAATCTTATCCGAGGTTTGTTCATCTGCTCAGCTGCCTCGGCTTTTTCTTCGAGAAAGGATCCTGCACTTTTCCGGATTTTTCGGATTTAATAACTTTATTTACTGAGTTTCTTAGTTTTTCGATTGCTTCTTTCATGATGTCCTTCTGGAGCTCAAGATTCACTGCCACGAACCTCCTACTTAGACGGTCTCTAAATTGTCCCCTAACTCTTTGAAACGAATGAATTCCTCATATGATCTGACCTCATCCTGTGCCCAAACTTCACTCCCAGCTATATTTTCTTCCAATTTCTTCGCCTCCAAGTACATCTCATCTATGGGG
>UZAF01019315.1:0-24988 GCA_900617895.1 Haemonchus placei | reverse complement strand
CAAACCCCGCCCCTTGTGGGCGGAGTCTGGTTCTACCACCCACCATAAGTTTCCCCATCGCAGTCTCTGTACTCCTACCAAGTTTGAACTTTCTAGCTCCATTGGGACAGAATTATGAATTTTCACCCAAACCCCGCCCCTTGTGGGCGGAGTTTGGTTTTGCCACTCACCATAGGTGTTCCCATCCTGTCGCATGTACTCCTACCAAGTTTGAACTTTCTAGGTCCATGGGGACAGGAGTTACGAATTTTTGCACAAACCCCGCCCCTTGTGGGCGGAGTCTGGTTCTACCACCCACCATAAGTTTCCACATCGCAGTGTCTGTACTCCTACCAAATTTGAACTTTCTAGTGCTCCTCCCACATGAACTTTTTCCTGCTCTGTTGACTTTCTCCAAACCGAGTTATAAACCACTGTGGGCGGGGCTTCGCCAAGGTGATGTGTGTTTTATACTTCTCGAGACCTGGCCCACCCATCCCACACTTGACCCGGTCTCTCCAGGCAGATCTAAAGGAGCTAGGGAATTTCGTGACAGACATACAGACAGAACGACAGACAGACAGACAGACGAAGCGCTTTATAGTAAGTAGGATATTTTTTTCAAATGCATCTTAGACATAGGAATGCGGTCACATGACAACGATGACTTTGGCCAAAGGAATTTATTCATTTGATATATTCCATTATACAATATTAATTCATTTTTCCTACAACTCTCCTTAATTACTCATTTATAAGGTTTATGACGAAATGAACCCGGAAGTGAAGCCAACAGAATGCCTCAGTTCTCAACAGTCGAAGCGAAAAGCTCGAAAGAAAGGATTAGGGCCGGAGAAATATCAGTGCCAGGTGACAAGCACAGTTCTTTTTCTTTTGAGAAAACAGGTCAATTTAGGCGAAAGCAAAAAGAAAAGCTCATACACCCACCCAAAATCATCACCCAAAATGCCTTTCACTTGCTCGTTAACACTTTGACGACAATGGCACCCACCGGTGGGTGCCAGTCGCGCGCGAAAGTAGGGGAACATGGTCCCATGAGCGCGTTACGTCGAAATCCGCATTGTCGTTAAAGGGTTAACTTAGTCTACCCCCGTCTTCTATGCTTTTCTTTTATAATCTGGTTTGTTATAGTACGACTACGTATTCCTCAGGTTGGACTAAATGATAACTAGACATATTTCAAATTTCAGCTATGCAAGAAAGCGATCACTCGCCAGGGGCAGTACGCGAATCTCGTTAACCACCTGTCGAGACATTCACGACTACATGCTTCCAAAAAGCAGTATTGGTTAGTAATTATTCCTTTCAATCTGAGCAATATGGGATCCTTAGGTCTAACCAGTACTTCTTGAGAATTTGGATCTTTTCTAAAGAAAAAATTTCAGTTGCCCGGTGTGTCGGGCGTCGTTTTCGCGGAGATACTTGGCATACTCTCATGTGAGAGAAGCGCATTCGAAGCATGGATTCCTTGAACCTTTAGATCATGGGTGAGAGCTTCTTCTACACTGCTTTATTCACTTCAATAGTTGACCCAGTTCTGAATTTCTATAAATGACTAGTTATAAACTTGCAACCTAAGTTTTTTTCCTTATTTCCTGGTTACATAAACTTTTTTCAGAAGGGAACTACGTGAAGAATATCGTGCGTTGCTGGAGGTATGCTTCCCAGGTGCCAGTTCTCGACCAAGACCTGTAAAGCCACCACCATCCTTAACTACCGATGGCGGAATTGAACCTAGTAGCAAGGACACCCATATCGTGGCACCATATGTGGACGAATTATCACGGCTACTGGAGTGAGTACAGCGTACAGGTTTGGAAGTTTTCTTTGGTCTCTTGTCCTACATTGCATGTGAATCTGTTTTTTCGGTTGCTGTTCTCTTCTGATATTTGGAGGATGAACTTATTATTTGCTTTTGCTCACATCCCCAGTGTTTTATTCACAAAGTGTCTCAGAAGGAGCTGGTCACTATCATCTTGCCCGTGATATTAACAGAGTTTAAGATATCCATTATCAGTGCTATCTCCTGTCGCATACATTTCCGGTGTCCATTATATGTGACTTGCTATCAATTGTTTCTATTGTTCAGGCCGTAATGTTAAGGCTGACGTACCTATTGAAATAATTTCAACCTCATTACTCGATTGTTATGAACTTTGTGATGTCCCGTGCATCGAAACTTGGGAAACTGCAAGGAAATCGCTCGAGTACCATTCCCATCAGCATTTAGTAGTCGTGTACGTCGCAAAAATAACCAAGTAAACAAAATTCTTGTAGAGGAAGCTTTATTGTTCGGCATTTTAGAGTGAACAGCTGAGGTGGTCCCTTTTGAAGGGAAAATATTTCTAAAGACATATGTATAGCACTGCAAGAAACAGCACTTCTAGACTTCTAAACTATTACTAACACTCAGATAAGCCGACAATAAAATCTCGTACAGCAGTTAATATATCTTGTCCTCTGGATCTGTTCACTTTTGATTATTAAAATCAAGATGGAGTATGCTGCATCACGCTCATTTGTATCAGAGGCGAATTATGAACCTCAAACAAATGTTGCAAGTGACTCACTGAATATTACAGCACAGAGTTTCTACTAAGATGTCGGGCCTAGACCCTAAGTGAAAAAACAACCAATTTCCTGAGTTATTTTTGATTTGTTCTAACTTCACGAGGAAGTCGAACTCTGAAGGAATGTGGTGCCGAAAGCATTGGACTGTACAACGTTGTTTTTGAGAGCACACAGCTTATGATACAAACAATAATTGCTACGATGGACTGCTATAGCCTAGATACTTGGCCGTTGCCCCGCAATACGACCTCTTGGGTACAACTAAGCAAAAGTATGCCTTCCTCGCTCCATAACTTTCCAGTGATGAATGCTCTGCCTCTACCTGAACGATAGAAATCGTGATCGATGCATATAGTAATGAGTAGTAAAATGAGCACTCCGTAACGATCTCGACATAGCATCGTGAAACTTAGGAAAGAAAGTAAAATGTTAATGTGAGATGAAGGAAAAGAGAAAAGAGCTACCTGCAACCGTTGAAGTGTTCTCAAACAGCATCCATCGATCAGCTCGCATTTCATGTTTGTGCATCCAAACATTGTGATCAAGTGAAAACAACATTGTTGGGTTGAAGTCGTTGCTAAAATAAATGAAAACAGCCCATTAAAGTAATTCAGAAAGTTTTCCTCATCTGAAACTGCACTCACACAAGATGAGGGCGATATGCTGATCCTGCCATCGTGGCATCAGTCGTGTAGGCAACCAGGTACCTAGAAAGGGACAATGGGTAATTGAAGAAGAGATATCATATGACATGTGAACATGCTAACCTGTGCAGCTTTTCGCAATCACCTAAGCTTCCCCTCGATTTAAACCAGGAATAAAACGTTCGTGTTTGGTGATTCGTTTTTCCGAATCCTAAATGTCGTTCGGCATCCGTTGGTCTGATCTGGAAAAAGACAAAAACGAAGTACATTACAGTACATATTTTCAAAATCGGGAAGATCCATAATGAAGCCAAAGTCAATTAGGTGTCTGAATCCTGGGTTAGCCCATGAAAATGTGAGCAAACTTGTACTTCAAATAGCTCTCGGTCTTGAGAAGCACGACTATCGTAGTTCTTCAATCTCTTTTCAACCACTGGTTTTACTTGAATTCGGCCTGAAAATACAAACTACACGTGGATTAACAATTATGTTTGGAGAATGATTTCTAAATAAATTGACTATGATCCTTCCCAACTAACTTGACCGTTTTTGTTGAAATTATAAATAATAGGGAGTTATTTATTGACCACAAAATACTCAGGCATCTGATCTATAAATACAAATCGCTTCAAAAACAGGTGGGATACTCTTTGAGAAGAATATTTGACGCAATTACTCAGTAGTTACGTGGAACGGGTTTACTTAATTGCCAACCTAATGGAATGTCATGAATCGTTTCATGTGAGAACGGAGACCTACCTTCGGTTATTTCAGTCATCAGCCATGGTACCAGATCAGTCATGGATTTTAATTCTCTCCAAGAAGGTACATCTGGCATTGTGTCTTGATGAACTACTGCATCCCCTTCGAGCTGGAATGAGTTCAAACTGCATAGCAACTTTTTGCAATACGTTTTCCACTTATAAAAGTAGGATCAAGGAAAATCTGGGAGAAGAGAGTGAGCGGGACAGTAATAGAAAAGGAAAAAACATAAAGTTCTGTGCAATTGTGAATCCGAAACAAAGTTTACCTTATGGAATGAGACTTGTAGGACGAATACAATTTTCCCATCTTGTATAGCTTCCACAGTACGCGTGCAGAAAGATCGACCATCTCTTACCCGCCGTACGTGATATTGTACGGGTATTGATGTATTCACTGGAACAGAAATATGAAAACGCTGTAAATCACCACATCTCATCGATTGCAATCTCAGCGACACCAAGCAGAGACTGGATCAAATTATAAAAATCTTCTAAAAGAAAAGAGAACATCGGAAAGGCAGACGTCAAAAACTCAAAGAAGATTTCCTCAAATGTACGCAGCATGAGTTCTACCAGGAAATCGTTGAGATGTTTTTTCAATTAATCACAGATCTGAGCAATTTCTGGTGCAACACCTTTTTATGATTTACTTACCACAAAGTATGAAAAATGAATGCATGGCATGTGGTTTCAACGTCTCGTCAACGGTATTTTCAGCAGCTGCCAATGCTTGAGCAAAAATCAGTCCTCCATAAGCAGCTTTTGAAGATCCTTGCCGGAAGGTGACCAGGTTCGATGTCCTGAAAACCTTTGATTTTTCAAAAATGATTAGCATAAATGCCCGAACTTCAAAAAATGGCGTTCAAAACCCTACCACAGTGACTGTTCTATACGTACCAATGAATTTTTCACTATTATATTGTTATTATTGCTATTAGTATTTACACTCGACGTTACTGCATCAAAGTCTGATCAAAACCATTGTATCCACCTAACCACTTAATCCAAAACCCAATATTTCTAGCAGAAAAGGCATTTAAATGGAATCGATGGGAAGATTTTCGACAAAAAAATAAGAATTATTCATGCATAGTCAATTCAAAAGCAAACTAAAACGAAAACAAATATACAAAAGAACAATTCAATTCTATACCTGAATACATCCCGTTCAACTTCTTCAAAGTTGAAATAGTGTTTTGCATAGTTTTCAAAATCTTCTGACATTGACGGTGACGGTGAGCTTCCCAGATGTACGAATTTTGGGTGGTTTAAAGGCCGTGATAAAGAGACACAATCAGCAGCAGTAAGCAGTCTGGAGACATGGCGTAGCAGTGGTGATCGCATTGTTTCTGTCTGACGCGTGTTTCGGAGGGTTGATCGAGCGTAATGACGCCCTCCATGGCCAGTACGCTCTTTCTATTCCTGAGACAATGTGACGTATCCTAGAGTGTAGCCGTGCGGTAACCTCAAACATCACTGATTATTACATGTCGTGATGACAATTACGCGAAATAACAAAAAGAATGGGGTGAGAAAGACGCCTGCTCCCAAATGAGATCATGGAAACGATAAAGCAGTTCGTAGCTCATTTCTTTACGTAAGTTTTTTGTTGGAGAATGAAATAGTCGTGAACTTTGGTGTGTTGCACTGTGTGCACTCAAACACTCAACACAACATATTTTGCGCTTTCTTCATCATTACTGTAGCAAAACGATGATCCTGCTGTGAGGGCCAGCAGCACATCATAGCAGACGCCACGGATAGAATCGAAAGTTCAGTTCGGACACTAGTTCCCTACAGTAACTCGGCTATGGATCCTAGTATGGACGCGTGGTCTGGTGCGTCGTAAACCCATCCATAAACGGAATTGATTGCACAGTTGCCATAATTATTATAGTCGGTGGTAAGGCTACTTTTTCAATATCACCGGTCTTCAATGACTTTGCATCAGTTTACTATACCTTTTTATAATAGTAACAGCCCATATGCTCTGTAGTGGGATGCTACATACAGTATTGTTATCAAGGGAATAACTTATTTAGTTCTTCTTTTGTAGGTCTGAACCGAAGTGATACTTCGATAATTAGGTGCACAAAAAGCTTATCTTGCCCTACACCCACCCACCACACAGCGTCACGACCTTCGTGTAGTCCCCACGTCATGACAAAAGAACCCCAGGTTCGATATTGGGAGAGAAAACGTGAAGTGTCACTGAATTTGGTGCAGGAATCTCAGCGGAAAGTTGCCTAGATATAAGTCGTCGATCTGCAGAAGTCGGACCGTAATTAAAGAATTTTTGACGGTTTTCGCTTTTTCTCATACAGTGAACCGTTCTCAAAACCGTCTCAAGCTGTTCATAATCCATTCTTTCATTGTGGAAGCTGTTCTCAAGTGCTAGGGCTAGTGGTTGTGATGAAGCAGCTGGATAGACAGTACCATCAAGGGCTATCTCTAAGACACTAATGCTTTCCTTTTGAAGCAGTACGTGGTAATGGTATGAAGCCGGCTGAAAGTAGTTCCCGAGGAGTGAGCTGTTCACTTGAGAGGTGTAGAGAAGTTCTGCTGGTCGTATCCTCCGTCCTTTTCCATAGTGTCTTCCCGTGCCTCTCCCATGAATAAAACCCCGTTTGTACTCGTTTCTGTCCCATTTGCTAAAAACTGGTTCTTGCAAAGCTGCTGTTCACCAATGAACCATACGTTCCTCCGTCGAAAGAAAGACATCTTCGCGAGTGACTGTTAGGCGTGAAAAATCGTTAGAGGAAGACTGGGGTGTGTTCAAAATAGAATTGATTCCGTTGAAGACACAGTCAGGATGCCCTGTGGGTTGATCTAGCAGTGGGCGTGGTCTCTGTTCACGTCCAACGGTCTCGGTGGGAGAAGTATATAATGAAGTAATTTAAAGAAAATTTACATGGCTGACTTTGAATTTTGAAATAGATAGTGCTCTTTTGTGTTTTAGACCAAGCCTAAAAGTTGGAAAAAGGTGAAAAGTTTTTGAAGCCACCTCTTCTACTACGCCGTTTTTTCCACGATTCCATAGCTCTCCAGATCGATACTTATCATTTACTTGCAGCAAATTTTGTGCATTCACAGTATTTTTCAATTGTATCAGGTGCTCAGCAACTACGGCTATACTTTCCTAAAACTCTGTGAAGTACAGCCGTTCCCTTTTCTCGACTTTCCGATTGCTCTCATTTCTTTGTCATCGTTCAGCCGTTCAATGATTACAATATGACAAGGAAGGGAAAAGGTTGAAGTACTGGCAACAAATCGGAAGTTTTCAGAAGTTTTTCATGTACAGCTTAGGAGCCTACAACCAGGTTCGATCAATAGGTCAAATGTGGGAATGTCGCCAGCAGCAGTTCGCCACATACGAACGAACTGATGCTGGCGACCAACGATCTCTTGTTTTATTACCACTTTTGTAAACTTCCTTACCGTTTACCATGGATGAATACTCGAGTGTTCAATGATTGTCGATTACTCGAAACGAGTTTCTCGCTATTACGACGTCAACACCTCTGACGATCATCCCGAGCGGTTTTTCACGTTCATTGTTAGATCAGCGTCATTCAAGATCACTTTGGAATCGATTTTCTTCTTACTAGGCGAATCCGCTTGAAATCGCTCGTCGGCCAAGTTTAATCCAGCAATTAGAAGACTGCTTAGTTGCCTATTCTTTGCCCACGATTCATTGTTTTTCAGTTTTTCCACTTCAGTTGTTGTCGTCCTTCTCGCAAGGCCAGGTTTTAGCATAGATGATAGTCATTCAAGATCACTTTGGAATCGATTTTCTTCTTACTAGGCGAATCCGCTTGAAATCGCTGGACGGCCAGATTAATCCAGCAATTAGAAGACTGCCTAATTGCCTATACTTTGGCCACGATTCATTGTTTTTCAGTTTCTCCACTTCAGTTGTTGTCGTCCTTCTCGCAAGGCCAGGTTGTCATTCAAGATCACTTTGGAATCGATTTTCTTCTTACTAGGCGAATCCGCTTGAAATCGCTGGACGGCCAGATTAATCCAGCAATTAGAAGACTGCCTAATTGCCTATACTTTGGCCACGATTCATTGTTTTTCAGTTTCTCCACTTCAGTTGTTGTCGTCCTTCTCGCAAGGCCAGGTTTTAGCATAGATGATAGTTTTTTCCAGAAGTAGTTGGTATATAATTTGTTCATACAAAGCATGATCCCTCTAGAATTATCACCTCTTCTTTCTCTTCACGGATACGAATTTAATCAGCTTATATTCGGGCTTCTTCGTTTTCCATTGGAAATTCGAAACGAACGGATGAAGGAGGTTTGCTCTTCTTCATTCCTGCCCAGGGTTTCATTTGACTGATAGTGTCAAACGAATGGTTTAACCTGAGCTTTATGAGGTTATATTTATGTAGCTGATTGGTTTGTAGCTTGATTGGCTCTTTTAGAACTTGGTATATAAGTTATCAGATCAGTCAGCCACTCTGGGATGCACCGGGGAACATTCAGTATCCATTCGTAGTCTTGGCACCATTTCAAGGTACTGGCTCCTCCAATGATTCACAAAGTAGATGTTTGCTTCGATGTTTTAGCTTTTTGTGCATTTATGATCCCATTTCAATATCCCTTGGTAAGAGGAAAGCCGCTGTTGGACAGGGTGAATCCCAAAGTATGGCGTGACACTTCTGAATCACTGTGTTGACCTCCCAATCATCTTTTCCCCCAATCCCTCTATATACAGGTTTCAAGCTTTTTGGGTTGTAACTCGTCAATGGTATTGTCTTGCTTGCTCAGTATCAAATTTAATTTATTCAATCCAGTCTCACTTGTAGCTTTCGTTTCAATGTCGCTGATGCAGCTGCAGCCTGGTGGTGGAACGCGGGGTTTTTTCGATGGGCCAAAAAAGAGTCCGCAACTCTTCTTATCCACAGGACATGCATATGTAGGCGAGCTACAGTAGTTGGGCTGGTTCGACAGCGTCTCTGAATTTCTACTGTCGACCTCAAATTCCTGACACTCGTTTTTGTACTGCTGTTTCAAAAATACCCATTATTTAATGGGCGTAGGTAGCACATGTGCTTTATGTGCTATCAGGACTGGAACTATGTAGTAGGAATGAATTACTGCGCGACATCAAAAGTTATGGAATTCAGCTCGATGACAGCCACCCACTATATCTTTTACTTCATTTTATTTACTTGTGGAGGTAATTAAGCGAAATATGGGAGGAGCAGAGGGCTATGCCTAACTAGTATTACTCCGACGAAAAGGTCACACTTCCGTTGACCAGCACCACTAGAACGCTCCTTCCCATTTTGAGACGGTTTTCTTGTTTTTTGAGGTGAATGAGTCACACTAACCACCGCAGATGATTGAGCACACGCTAAGTCACCGCATAATTGATGTGGTCGGCCTCACTGCTTACCTCATTCTTGAAAATGTTCAGTGCCCCATTTCATTCCGCCTCTTTTCAAACCTTCACGTGATTCTGCTGTGATATTTTTGTCAGTTACTGTAGTTTTCTTTTCGATGACCTTCAATATCTCTCACAGTGACTGCAAATACTGTAAGCCTACTGTCGCTGAGAATGCTCTGCCTTCGTATGCATCAGATGCCTCAGCCGTTGTCGTCGATTTTGCTTCATCTTGGTGGATTTCGCTCTTTGTCTCTAAGATGTGAATTTTTCTGTAGGCGTTCCAATGTCCTTCGCATATAATTCACAAAGTGCACTACACTTTAATTTCATAGACGATGAGCATTACCAATTACTTGTAACAATTCGACTCCCACCTAAGACTTCCTATTGAGGACTAATTACTGTGAGACCAGAAATACCTAACATCGATATTTCTTGGTTCATCGAAAGAGGTTTGTGGGCTCTGCTACCGAATCCCTGCAAACCACTTAAATCGTCTTGCTCACGGGATTTCAGCCGGTGTACGTTTCAAAAATAGGACGAGAAAGGGGTGTGGCGGAAGAGAGGGGGCAATAGGCGGCGCAATAAGTTTGTGACAGAGCATGTTTAAAAAGAGGATCTGAAACTTTCGCCATCCCCATGCTTTTAATTAAAACGATCCGCAAACTTTCTTTTTTCGAAATCACAATCGGAAGCATAAAAGCATTATGTGGTGGTTTTCAATGGTAGCCTAGAATCCAAATGTGTTCATAGGGCGTGAACAATACCCTTCGAAAATGTTAGAAAATGGGGCGTCAATGAGGCCTGTCATTCCAGTTTAGGATGAATTTCACTCCAGAATGGACATCCTACCAGAACGAAACTCTCAGGTCTGCAGTGCAGGGTAGTATCGCTGGGAAAAAAACTGCTAAAATTGCACGATTCATCAGGCTGGCTGTACCAAGAAGTTCTAAGACTTGCATTTCAACGCATGTAAATTTTCATCGGAGGCGTTAATGGAAATTCCAAATATCATTGTCACTGTCTCGAGTTTTCGCTCATACATATTGTTCGAGGATTCCTGCAAGCCCAACTTTTGCAGGTAGCACAGCAAACCTATTTTTCTAACCTCTATTAGCCTCACTACGCTAACTAAACTCAAGAAATGCCCGAGGTTCAGGACTCGATCTATCTAGAAATAGAAACACGGCAATCGAAGAGATTTGTGCGTCATTTCAATTTCGTTGTAAATGCCAAGGTCTCAGGAATTCGACACAGTTACGTCAGGCACGTAGTGATCAATAGTGTCCATTTTAAAGGAAAAGTAGATTTTTGCAAAGCTAACACAGTCCAGCAGCACGCGACATAGCCATCGCTCTGTTGAATCAGTTTGTCGGTCATGGCCAAGACACGGTGGGTTCGCCGAATTGAGGTGACGAATCTTTGGCTCCGATCATCGTCATTTAAAAACGTCTCATAACACATTCTTCACTTTCTTCTTAGAATTCCCAGGCAATCATTCAATTTCACTTGATGTAATCTTTGTGAAGAAGGTTCTCATACATGTGAATCGAAGTGTTCTCATTAGTTGCACAGTGTTCCACCAGTTTCGTTGTATTTTTATTATATCGAATAAATTTTTCCCCGAATTGTAAGAGTTTGGTGGTCGCCCATCAACTGATTACCCTGTTCATTCACCTTGGTTGTCAGTAGAATTCCAATACCATTACTTGGGAATTGTACCCACCCTCTGGTTATTTAGCTCTGAAGCATGCCGAAAAAAATTTTCAATGTGCTTCGTTCACCATTTCATCCTTGTTACATAGGCACAGTCACCAGCACCCAGTTGCCGTCCAGAGGGTGTTTTTGCACTTCTCTAACTCTGTCACGCGCTGCTCCGTCGTTATTCTTCGTGAAGTGAAATGGTTCTTGGGGCCGGCGGGGCAGGATTCCATGCGAAGGATAGGGGGTTGAGCGTGAGCCAAAACTCACTGTGGTCCTGCCTCGAGGCACAGGTGGATGCATAAACTAGAGTTTTCGTTTCTGTTGTTCAAATCTATTCCTACTTTCTTCCTCCTCGAGGCCTGACTATTCAGGCATATCTGGAGCACTTCCATGTTTTTGACTCTATCCCCATATCGACTGAGCAAAAAACATGCAAAGGAGCGACTAAGAGGTATGTGAGGAGTGCCCCAGGCTACCTTTGGTGGAAAGAGTTTTTGTGAAGTGTAGAACAGCGCGGCTGATTCGTTCAGTATGCTGAGCTCTGGCGTCAGCGTCTGACACTTGTGCATGCATATGCCTAAGACATTTTTGAGGATGAACGCCATACCTCTGGACATGAAAGAGCTCCCACTACGAGCGCGAAGGGTAAGATCGTTTGGAAGAATACTGTCGAAATAGCACGACGTGTTAGAATACTCAAACCAAGCAATGTTCTGAAGAGGTTTTTATTTTCTGCACGATGTCTTCATCGAATACCTGCATCGAAGTAATGAAAACCAAGTCGATTTCACAGGATTGGCCGAGAATAAAAAACATTGTCCGTTACATCGATGCGAGACTGAAGAAGAGCTGTTTCTCAGGACATGTGACGGCAGACTTGTCGACAATTCGCTCCAGCTACGTGTGCCTAAGTGGAGAAGTCTCCTCGACTTTCCTCGATTAGTTTCACGTAACTGAAGTACTCAAACTCTGGGAGTGAGTAGAAGGAGTGGTGTGGGTAACATTTGAAAACATAAAGGGACCAGGGCAGAATTCGAAGCACATCCGGCTCTGCTCCCATTTTTCTAATTCTGATGCCGTTTACCAAAATTTTGACTATATTGAACCAAGCACCGAAAATGAGTAATTGAGGTTGGTCGCATCATAGGCCTCATCGTGCTGTGCGATAGCATGAAGCGAGTTCAATTCGTGGACCAACTCAAACAGAACACCAAATAGTTCGGCATTTACAGAGTGTTCGATTTCACTTCAGTTTCAACTAGTAATGGAGGGAGATAGTGTTTTAGCTCGAAATAGAGAGCGAGTGTAGGTTTCATTGATAACAATGAGGCAAGCCCCACTTGAAAACTTGTCGGCATTTATTATTCACAAGAATTTAATTGCTCTTGTTTGTTCTAGTAGGTTACCTTGACCAACGTCTTTGCATGGAATCCAGACGTTTCCGTGAATTCCGTTTCTACGATTGTTTGGAATACAAATGTGTGTAATTGATTTGCCCACACAGTACATATTTCACTCTTCTTCCTTTTAAAAACTCGCATAAGTTTTTCCTTCAGTTTCCTTCGCTGAATGAGTAGTTTCTGGCTCATTTCGTAACATAACACTGAGAATCCTGCCATATTACAGCGATGTATGTAATCAATCATTTTCGCGGTTTTGATATTGTGATAGGCTCCATGGGCAACCAGTTCACCACATTACTTTTGGCACATGACCAAATGATATCGCCTTATTTTCAAACTTTTNTTTTATTATTTTGTATTGTATATTGTATATATTGTATTAAAATTTTCTAACAATTTTTTTTTTATTTTTTTTTATTTTTTGCGGTAGTAGTACCAATAGTATACAAGGTCTTCTGACGTAGTAAGGGACTCCTGCAGCCTGACATTCAAGCGTTATCGCTTGTTCTTCTTACTGTTTACTCCTCCGGTGTGATGTAGTTAACCAGGGCTTTGTGTTAGATTTTGAAATTTCCGACTCCTGCACTCTGTTTATACAGAGTACATGTTCAAATGCTTCTCTGATTCCTGGCTTGTATCGTATCTATGACGTATTCCGGAAGAGATGTTAAAGGCACGGTTCACGGTAAAAAAAGGTTACTGAGTTCTTCCTTAAGGAATACTCAGCGCCCCCATGGGTGGTAGAAGGGTCCCTCTCGCTCCCACAATCTCGGCGCTTAGGGCCTAGTGGAAGCCCCGTTGCAGCCGTAGTTCGCTTTCCCGCCCCTCGATCGATGTCACGTTAGACGAGTATCGAGACAATACAGATTGCTATTATTCGTTCCAGGACCCACGCACAATTAGCTAGTCGCCGAGTGATGAGGCGATGTTTTTCTCCCATTCTTTTTCCCTCTGTTTTTCTTTTTGCTGCCGTGATTCCTTATTTAATTTCTTACTCCTAGAGGCTGAAAAAGGTAAACCACTTTTGCTGTTACTAGGGTTTTTTGTTTATTTATGCTGATAAGTGAATGAATTTTTGCTTACCATTGACTATTATTCGTACCAGGACCCACACTCGCGCAGTGAAACACACCATTTAGCTCGTCCGGACGCCTCACACTTCTTCATTTTTCTGGTTTCATTCTCGTCCAGCCCCCTTTTGACGGTTTTTCGAAGCTTTTTTTTTCACATTGGGAACACCGATGCACGCAGTTTCTTCACCTCAGTTGCACCAGTTTCGATCTTGTCTTCCATTTTCCATCATAATCTGGATTACCCAAAATTATCGTGAACTGTGCCTTTAATATAGTTGACTAGCAGTCATCATCGGCGAGATCCAGACCAATAACGTCACCAATTGTTCTCCTAGGTAAATCTGTATAGATCCTATAAGGTATTAATCAATCGTCCACCGATTCTTAGATCGACAACATCTTTCATACTACAGTGTTCCTCATACAGTATCGCTATTTTTTGGCAGAGCGGAATAATTAAAATTCTGACTTGGTTGCCACCAATTCTGCGTCATCCAGAACCTTTGTGTTTGCCGTACAAGAACACACGCGCACACATTCAAGTATTTTTATGCTAACGACTATACTTGATGTGCTAGGCCCTTACTCTGAGGAACAATGTGGATTCAACACACTCCTTTCTTGCATTCCTCAGTATCCTCTTGATCTTACCGTTTCTGAAAAAGTTCTCCTTACAGATGTGAGTACTTCTGCCCGAAAATCGCGTCGCGCTCGCCACACTCGATAACACGCAGTCGCGTACTATGAAGGGAGAGCTTTCAATTCCCAGCAGAAGTATACTGCAGTCGCCGTGGAATCACTGCCGCTTGTCGTAGGGATTTGGGGAGAAGTACCGCCCACCTTTTTTCCACCGAACCACGGCAAACTAAATTAAGCAAAAGGGGTGCTCTCGACATTCCAGTGATCACTAAACTGCCTATTTAGACTTCATTGCTCTTATTCTCTTTTTTGTATGTGTTGCAGTATGCTTGTACCATTATAGTGACTTGTCCAGCGTACCAAATAATGTATGAATCGCTCCGTCGCAAGTATATTCGAATGACTGGCTAGATTTTTCAAAATTTCAATTTCAGCTGCAATGCGGTTGCTTTGCGTCCTTTTGCTGGTAGGTGCTTTTAAACTGAGTTGTTGCGGACCTCCTGGGACAAGCGGCTCATTGGACGATCCGAAGATCAAGGAAGCTGTGGAAAAAGATGCTAAGGTACCGACGGCGATGACGAGATACTAGATTTCAAATATCAAAATGATTACCAACTTGCACCAATTAATTGGTGCAAGTAGCTGTCTAGAAAGTGATAATTTTGTTTCTGCCACGTGGTTGTTAGGTGGGAATCTTTATTCTGGCCGACGTTTCGACGGACTCGTCGTCTTCAAAGGCCTGAAAATGGCTCAAAGCTTTTGATTGCACACTACCCCACCAAGCGCCTCCTCCGCTGTAGCATTTCTGACCTTCTATCAGGAGTGCACGAAAAATGCCCAAAATTAAAAAGATAAGCTCACCTCACTTCCACCGCGAAGTGTAGCACTACGCTGCACGGTTAGTATTACATTAGTAGCGAATGATCTTTCTTCGCTGTTCTTATGCAATAATATTACTATTGCGGATCAGCACGTTCGCTGATTATGGAGTTAACTCGCAGTGTTGCATAAGTCTAGAAAGTATTTGCATAGATCTTCCTGGAATGGACAAATCCGAACCGATGGAACCCAGATATCGCACAGAATCTGATTTTTAATTTATTGACCTTGCTGTTCACTTCGTACGATGGTTAAGGAGCAGCTTTGCCATTTGGCTCCTCTAGCTCATTATTGCGTGTAGTTTTCGGAACTTCATGGGCATAGGCCACTTATAGTAAACTTCCCGTTCTTAGGAGCCTAGTCATCAATCAGTGAATCAATCTATTGTTGTAAAGCCATTGAAGGCTCTGATTATCTCGAACAGAACTTCTAGGAATCCTTATATATGTTGGCGAATTGTTGTAGATTGTGTATGGTAGAACCGTTTTCTCAAAACGTTCCACCGCTCAGACAGGTGATCTGATTCTTGGGGTATGCCTAATGGGGAAGGTTTACAATGACTCTACCTTGGCGTTACTGTATTCCCTGGATATTGTTTCATCAGTCAGTAATGGGATTCATTCTATGAATCATTGCCAGGTATTGAATTCACTCAACATGCTATTATAAACAATATAAAAGTCTTTGAGTCCTACTCGACAACCTCGCAAGGTTTAAAAGTATCACCATCGTAAATTGTAATGCCAAGTTTACAATACGTTGCCAACAAAATTGCATTCTCAGTCTCTGTTGAAAATCTATGCAGCGAAATGTACTTTTTAGGAATATTTGGTCACATTTGGCTACATGTCAAAACCAAAGGCACCAACGGACAGAAGTGACAAGCAAAGCGAACCCTCCAAATATGATCTACAAGCAGCACTTAAGTGAGTTATGTGGTGGTTGAGAAGTATCGTAGAAGGTTTCGAGGCCAGTTTGCCCAGTTACAGTTGTTTAAAAAAATTTATAAGCATCATCAGTACAGTCAGTGAAATTCGTACTGAGAAAACAAGTAATCTTTGAAGATGCATGTTTAGTAAAACGAGCATCACATCTTTCAGGCGGTTCCAGGAATCCTTCCTGCTATATCCATCAGGTGTCGTCGATGTGCCAACTCATTCGAAAATGTCTGAATACAGATGTGCCAATAGGGATATGTACAATGGAGCGGAACTTACAAGTAAATTCAGTCTTAGTGCTAAAAGGGTCTATGGCAGTGGGCACTACATTTTGGTTGGTCCTAGGTGTAGGCAGAACATGCGACATGGAGAATCAGAGATAGTGATGAACATGTAGCGTGGGTACAGTGGCGGAGGCGGGAGGAAAGCTCGCTTGGGAGCGGTTGGCTTTGGAACTGATGTGACAACAGAACTGACTCAGCATTTTGTCATGTCGTCTGCGCTCTCTTATCCCGTGCCATCTCTCACTCCGCTTCGAAACCCTTCAGTTCAGCTAAGAGATTTATGTGGCTCAGTAGCATGTCGTGCCACGAGCAAGGGTAATGGCTAGAATAAGCGCTTCACCAGAAAGTTCTCCGATGAATCCATTTATTGCCCTTTCTGGGCAATACCTCTGACTGCGGACATTGTCTGGACATCAGTTTAGGTTTCCGTTGTTAGTGAACCACACTAACTTGTCTTCCTGATTACAGATCTTCCAAAGAAATATCTGTGGACAAAGAAGACGCTGTTGTGGAATGTCTCGACGAACCCTTCATCGCTGAACCTTAGCCAAATAAGGTATCGCGGGCGATTTTGCCTTCAGTAATTCCTTCTATGTGATCGTGTATGCGTTGAAACTGAAATGAACTTCCTTTGACGTTGATTGTAGTATAAGGAGCACAATATTCGTGGGTTTCGGGTGTTCAAATTGAATTCACTGGGTTTTCAGAGAGGCCTGTGATGAAGCATTCGAAAAGTGGCGTCAAGTGAGTGGAATAAACTTTATTGAGACGAAAAACGCATCGCAAGCCGATATCGTCATTAAGTTCACTGACGTGGAGGAAGCATTTGATAATGGTAAGTGGTTTTCTCAATTCTAAGGTGTTAGATACAGTTATGAGGATTACAAGACTATTGAGGACTTCTTCGTATTCGACAGATTCAGCAGTAGCGATTTGGTCAACAATTTTTCATCGCCACGTGCGGCTCTCGATGAACCTCGGCATATTTTCGAAAAACTTTATTTGTATAACTCCACACGAGGTTTACAATACCTTAATGGCTTACGTTTCGGTGAAACCACCTTCGTCGGAGCCTAAAAGGATGGAATCAANTTGATTCCATCCTTTTAGGCTCCGACGAAGGTGGTTTCACCGAAACGTAAGCCATTAAGGTATTGTAGACCTCGTGTGGAGTTATACAAATAAAGTTTTTCGAAAATTTTTCATCGATTTGAAAAGAGTCAACTCGAAATGGGCAGTCCACTGAACGAGCCATAGTTTTATGTACCACGATTGTGAAGTAAAAATCGTTTAGGATCAAATTAGACATAGTCTGGGTAGAAGCCCTAATGAATAGCCTATCCAGAGGATTTCCATTCATTTTACAAAATAAAGTACCGTGTACAATTTCATGGATTTTTGCTTCAACATATTTCTTCCAAAACTTGGTAAATTGATCTCATGCTTGCATAAATGGTCCATACATAGGTATATTTTTACATTCATGTAATATCTAAAAGTAGGAGCAGCTTGTCGAAGCCTGGAAGAGCCTCCTTCTTAGCTCACTCCTGGCGCCTCCTGAATTTATGTCACCGTGTTGTTAGGCTGTAGACGAATCTAAAGGCTATGGTGCCTAGTACTGACCTAGTAAGATTTCAAAAAGCAGAGATAAGTTTCCGCTGAATTCGCAAAAATATAATAGTTGTTGAGAAACATGTGAAAAAATTTTTTATGAGTTATAAATTACTACTGGCATCTTTAGAAATACTTCTTTTTTCGCTTTCCTTGATCTGTTCTGTTGTAGAAGCATGCAATAAAAGCTTGAGATCGATTTACAAGGGTTTAAAAGGAATTTTTGCAAAAGCAAAATTCCATAAAGTTTTGCACGGTACTATAGATGAGTTGCCAACGGTCGAACGAAGCCTCAGAGCAGTTTTAGCTGTTGCTGGTGCCACAAAACCAATTGATAGCCGGATCGTTCTCGATAAAGATCATCTGTGGGGCTACCGCAAACATGAGCCGGTGAGTTCATTTCGTTCAAAGTCAGTGCAGTCGCTTTACTATAGTAGGCGCGGTTGTAGAACAGTTATTTGGTATTTGCAGGGATATTGATAATTTAGAGGAGCCTCGGCTTTTTTAATCTGGAATGGACTTATTCTGGCTATTTTGCAATGCTATCAAGCTAGTAGTTCCGCGACGAAGCGCTTTATAAGATAGAACTAAGTATCTCTTGGAAAATCCTCGGATTTTCAGAGAGGCATCTCACTTTACCATACTCTGCTTCATGAAATTGGCCATACCCTCGGATTGCCGCACAATTTCTACAGAGGGTGAGTATACATAAGTTGGTAAATTATTATATTACATGTGTTAATTGAATGTTCTTTGTCAGGTCGATAATGTATCCGATTATGAAGCCTGCGATGGTCCCATATGGCACATTGGACGGTGTTCCCAATGTCGATAGGGTGGCGCTGGACAAACTCTACGGTAATCGTAATTGTTTTCGGTTCTTGTTATTTTTTCGGTTTCCATAACACATTCCCGGCACGAACCTGAGCATCAGGTTGTTGAGCTACGGAAAAAAAAACGCTCCTCCAATTCCCGGCTGAGGTGGAGCGTTCTGCACCGCTCGATACCATGAAGATATTTTTTAACATAAGAAGAAAGGCTGTGGTATGTATAGCAGCTATCGCCCGTAGAAATTTAACATTTCCACGTTCCTGGAGCGCTTTTTTGTTTTTTTTTTCACTGGGACAGCCCGCTTATTATAAGTATTAGGCTGACCGGAAAGTTTCCCGCCATTGAATTTTGGTGAGGAATCCAACGGCCAAGCTTTGCGACTTCACCATTCTTCTCCAGTCCACATTCAACAGTTGTTGGGCATGGCCGAGCATCGCTGCAAGTTCCCTGGTAGTGGCGTACGGATCCTCTTCCACGGTGGATTGTAGTAACTTCAAGTCNAACTCCATCGGCCGGCCGCACCTTGGAGCATCTTGGAGAGAAAAATCTCCTTTCTTGAACTTGGCCATCCAGGTCTTGCACGCGTCGTAAGAGATAGTGTCAGTGCCATATGTATCCACTATCTTGGCTTGGGCTTCCTTTGCGTTTGAGCCAGACTGATGGAGGAAAAGAAGACAGTGCATCAGGTGCATCCTGTTGGATTGAAACTTGGTCGGCATTTTGGAATCCAAATGCAAGCTGGGTAAGTGTGAGGAAGTGATGTGAAAGAGTCCCTTGCGTGCTTCATGCACACCCCACAATAAGTCATAAACATACATGCAAGGCTGATATGGCAATCAAACACGTGGCGGGAAACTTTCCGGTCAACCTAACACATACAGTACCTGCATCAAAACTTTAGATTGCTCGGGAATCGCAAGTTGGCATTTTTTTCACTTTTTTATCATAAAGTATTTCCATGAAGTTTTGATAGAGTTTGATAGATCGTTGTCTGAGCCCATTAAGCAATCCAAAAACACTCTAGTGATCTGAAGAAGTGCTCGGCTTAATGAAGCACTTTCGATTTAGGAGGAATCTTTTGTCTATGTCCGAAAAATGGTTATGAAGTCGTTGTAACTTCTAATTTCTCTTGGAGAGCATTCACAGTAAGTAGTTCGGAAGTGGTAGAAAAGATGATGGCTCAAGATCATCGATAGCGAGTGACAAGGGGAGATAGCGAGCATTAGGAGGTGATAATAAGTGATAACAAGTGGATAACAACACTCCATCATTTACTTACAGTCCAGTATAGACTTATTATGACGGCGCGAAACGGAAATTGTTATATTATGTATTACAGTATTAACGCCAATCAGAGAATGCGATACCAGTCATTGAGAGGGAAATTTTCCCTGTGACCTATGATTCCAGGTACTCAATTGATGGAGCGTTGGTGTTAAGAATGATATTCGTCTTTCAAGGGTCACAGACTAACATCTTGAAATTGGTTGCAGTTACGGAGGACTGAATTGGCCTGAACATGACACCCACTCACTCGGACGGGGCGGAAGGCACTCAGAGACATACACTTCATAATCGTTCCCTAGGGTTCGCTGAGAAGGTCCACTCTCTATTTAGTGTACATCTGCCGATCCATTTCAATTATGCTCCTACCTCTCATATTCATACCATTTGTTATGGCTGCTGACATTGATGTGGAACATACGGACCCAGGTATGGTGCCTGCTGCTTGAATTGGACTGAAATTTCATTCCGATAGCACCATTTCAAGTCTTTCCTGGTTTTTTAAGGCGACTGCGATGTTACTTGAGGCGTTTTGTAATATAACCTTATGAATGCTCTTAGAATTGAATTTAACAAAGTGACTGGCTGGATATATGAAAGGCCTATCGGTCGATGAGATACAGGGAGGATTCGGTCCATGAGCCACAACCCATAATATTCCATTGCTCTACCTCCTCCGTTTTCAAAAAAAAGCATGTTTTAGGCCGTGCACCTGTCGACAAAGATAAGGTCAAAACTAGCTTCGTCAGTCTGAGTAAATGCCCGAAACAGATCGATTCGATTACTTATCGTGAGTCAGTTGTGGATTTTTTTACTGAGGACGTCTACTAACTTAGTTTTCTCAACATTTTTCAAACTAAATTTCAAGTAACACCATCGGAATGGGTGGTCTTCAATGGGGACAAGGTCTACCGTGTGCGGGACAGGAAATTCATTGACAACGGCAGACAAATCCAATCTGTGAGTTTGAAAATCTAGTAAACATTCATGAATTGGAACAGAACCAATTACCCATGTTATTATTGAAAATGCATAAATAGTGCAAGTCAGCAACCATAAATAAATGCAAGTCAATCAGCAAATAAGTCATTGCATGTGAAACACAATCGTTATGGTCTGAAGAAATCGACAATTGTTTGTCCGGTCGTGATTATTGCATAATAAGTATAACGTAAAAGGATTGTTCTGTTACTGAAATTAGTTCGGCTTGTATAGGGTGAATGCTTTAGTCCACCTTCATGAGCAGTTCCATTACATTTATAGAAAATTTGAAAGAAAAAAAATTCGGATCATGTTTCGAAAATCAAACAAATTAAATGAATTGAGGTGTAATTTGAAATGATTGATCTACACTGTCTAGATTGTAGATCGTATGTATATGTATATGTAATTCATGATACCTTTGAAACAATTTCGTAGAGAGAAATTTGCTTATAACAACAAAATGTGATATTTTGTTACATTGACCAAAGACATTTTTCTCAAATGATGAGGTAAAGAGATCATGCAATTTTTTATTGAAGTGTTGAGTTTTTTAAATGTGAATGTTGATTTTGTCGGGATTATTTTTATATGCGAGTTTTTGAGTTTTTGCGATTTTTTACGGTGGAACTGCTAATTATGCGGGGCAGTGTAAAAGCGCTCGTAAATGATCTTTGTTTTTTGCCAGGTATTCCCCAAAGGACCTGGATTCGTCAACGCCACCACAACGTCCGAAAAGCTTGTGCTGCTGTTCGCTGAAAGAGCCATCTACGGCTACACGTTTGATGGTGTCAGCTTTATGTAAGTAGGCGTTTTTATCGAATGGTAAAGATAGGACAACTTTGAGTACAGTGAGTGGTCCAGCGCAGTGATGGAGCTGCGTTTATTCGTTCTACGAGCTTCTTATTCAGCCGTAGCTCACTCGCCTCGCTTTGAATTTCACAATACAAGGGTAAACTGGGACTAGTAAAAGCCCTAAACGTAGTGGAAGCTGATTTCTTATGAAAGCATGCAGCGGTGCCATTCAATTGAATCATCGTTGAAGAAAGGTACGAAAGTGCATGGTGTTCATCAACACCCGTCTCAGACCACTTCTATCGCATTTTCGATTACTTTACTCCACGAATTAAAATGGCCATGCCTGTAAGAGCATATCTGGATTCAACGCTCTATTGACCATTTGGTTCATTAATCCGGCGTTTAGTGCAGTAATTAATAGGCACTTTTTGTGATGGCATCCAATGAATTTGCCCTGGTTCCCAAAATTTATTTCAGAACCCAGGAAAGCAGTTTTTACGACGGGACCCGATAGTGCTTGACTTTTCAATCGATGCTATATATTTTCAGTGAGGCTGATGGTTATCCAAAAGAATTGCACGATCTTGTACTATTCTATCCACAAGCTGCATTCCCGTTGACGAACGGAAGCGTCATTCTGCTATCGGTAAGATTTTCTTTCCAGTTAGTCCGTTACCAAGCCATTTTCTACTTTATGGCTTTATGGGGACTGGGGAATAGACGTTGTCTTACTTGTTATTCCTCCCCGCCCCACCCTCTCATCCCCCGTGTATATTGTCCGCAACCCATGATAATGATCAAAACGGTGCCGATTCCAGGGAAATGTATTTGCCACATACAGTGTATTGAACAACAGACCTTCCATTCTTAACGACAAGACCATATATTTCCCTAATCTTCCTGACGATCTGCGTTCTGGTGTTCCGAAGGATCCACGAAGCGATGAAGCCTACTGGATGTTTGAGGAGAAAACGGTGAGTGAGAAATATCGGGTTGAAAATATTACGGAAGAAAGAATGAGATTATTAGGCGAACTAAGGAGAGATCTTCGGAAACACTCGGCTGTCGGCGCGATATCGATAAGGGAATTCTTATCAGGACAATGGCAAAATGAAAGTCATAAAAAACTATAAGTCATTTCGGTGGATATAATCTATCTTCCAGGTTTCCGACTACGATATGCCATCAAAGCAAGTGCTTCATGTCGAGTCCACTGACGATTTCTTCAAGTGCACCTAAGCCCGGAGCTCAGATATAACTTTGCATCTATAAGATATTATGCATGCATCCTTAATATTCTCTCGCCTCAGAAATTGTATAGATCTGCCTGAGAGGTTGGCAATATACATATTTATGTAACTTTCAATAGATCTGTCTAGAAACTTCCGGTATGTCCAGTGTTTATATTGTACGAATGTGTAACTAACCCGGTTACTTCAAACCCTGTAACTTTGTGACTCGGTCATCTTCATATTTGAAAAAAATGAAGCTCTATACTTAAATTCCATGTTTGCTCTTCGGCTGATCTCAGCAAGATGGTATCGGTGCTGATTTGCTTGTTGCAATTGTTGAGTATAACTTTCAACCTTCTTCTTAAAGTTGTCACTGGGCGGGCTACAAGACAAGAGCTAAATTTAGAGGTTTCATGAACAATTGGTGACGTCTTGTAAGAATTTTGATAAAGCCTCCTATTAAGATGATAAACAAGCTCTTATCAACTTACGTTTCGGCTTTATCCCTTCTTCAGGGTTTGGAAACTTTAGTCAGATTAGCGGCGACCGACTACAAGATCGCCTGGGTTTAGGGAATCGTTCTTCGAGTTCTTAATTATTGAATGAGGGATGGATAGCAATAATCCTTAAGTTTCCAATCTCTGAAGAAGGCGATAAAGTCGAAACGTAAGTTGATGCGATCTTGGCTGTGGTGTTATGAGTTCCCATTCTTCATAAACTCATCTGCTGGATGTGATAGATAGGGAAGATAATCGAATACGGAGGGGCACCCAGCAACGGTCGATGCACAAATTTCCGAATAGGTTTTTTCTTTCCTGTGACGTCATACCTTTTTCAGAAAACAATGCCCGACCGGAAATTTAATGTCACTGCCACTGATAATCACGACTCCAAGTTCCACGAATATCTTGGGCTTCGTTTTGGTATGGGACAGTAGACAATAGCCTACCAAATCCCGAATTCTCGAGACTGCAATTGAATTCCACCATCTTTGCTAAACACTCCAAAATTACGAATTGATGCTGGACTTTTTCCGATAAAAACCACATAGCACATCTGAGGGTAGCCTGGTTTTTTTTNTTTTTTTTAATCGTATAGCTGCGCATTCGAATTCTACTATAATCCTGAGTAGAGTTGAGTGCATGGCGCACTTAAATACGAATCGCATAATATTGAGTGTTATGAAATAATTCTGCATGACAATATTCAATGAGGAACACTGGCACGACGTTTAGCTCCAGCCAACCTTTTTCCGTGTGAGTTCTGCCCTATGGCTTTTGGTATTTCAGCATGGGCTAGACTTTATGGAACATATGTACCAAGGTGGGTAATAGATTGAAATCTGGAAGTCTGTCTCTCTCGAATCACAGCATAAGCATCTCTCTGCCAACAATTCGAGTAATATTGTTTGATTTTAGGAAACGAAAGCAAGGCATGGCGCATTCAAGAAAGTTTGTCTACCAGTAGGTACATTCCATTCTTTCGTCACACAGTCGTTTTTCTTAAACAACTTCACAAGATCTTATGATCGGCAGTACCGAGCTCCGATCGAAATCGCATGATCTAGAATCAATAGGAAGGAGGAAGGTTGTCAATAATGACATGGTTTCTCAGTGATTCCTTCGAGACCGCTAGCCTGAGCTGTACTTCTATTATTCGACAATCCGGCATAAGTAGCGAGTTTTCTAGTCCAGGTTGGTTCAACCATTATTCTTTCTTTGGATTTTCTTTTTAACAAGATCAGCATCCATCAAAACATCTATCCCTCAGCGGTCACTTCAAAGTTAAGTTCGAGTATTTTCTCTTTTTCTGATAGTTTCCACAATTTCAGGATGGCTCAGAAGCGGGACAAGATATAAAGCGTCATCAAATAGCTATCGAATGCAAGGGAAACAAAATACCGCAATACCGCAGTCGTTTATTGCCAGACGCCCTTCGTGGTCCCTTGGATAAAACTG
>UZAF01019314.1:0-15067 GCA_900617895.1 Haemonchus placei | reverse complement strand
TCGAGCAACTAAAAAGTCGCTGAATGCGGTAAAACTAGCATAAAAGGATTCTTCCTACTTGGAGAAAAAAGTCGTGCAAGGTGCAAAAACGCCGCCGCCCACCAAACCCGACCCTTGGTCCCGTGCCTGTGAATCGTCACGCTTACCTCCACTCCAAGCCGCCACTGCTTGTATGCCGGCGACCATGGCTTTTGTGCTTTCCCCTGTTGAGCGCTCTCCGAAGACCACCTCCATAACTTCGTTCAGAGAATCGTTTGGCAGATTTTGAATGCTGATTTAAAATCAGCATCAAAAAATACCCCCAGCAGTATAGGTTCCATTTCAAATGGCCACTTCGACTTGGAATCCTTCCCTTGTAAGAAGCGGGTTTTTCCTCTATCCATAGAAAAGGCGTCTGTACTCCACATTGCCCCCAGTCTCATTCCTTTCGATTACAACATCGAAGGCAAAAAGCTCTGCATGATCAGTGAAGCCAGGGACCTGGGGTTCATAGTTGGCAACAAGTTGACTTCAAATTGATTACGCGAGGTATCATTAGGAAAAAATGTGAGGACTGGACTCCCTTCTATAAATGAGGAAAATGCTTCAATCACCGTTTTCAAAATGCTCACCGGGGAAGTTTATGTAAAAGCCGAAGATTTTTCTGCTATTCCACTAACTATTACAAGAGGAGAGAAAAACAAGCTTTTCATACCAACACCTAGGACAAGTACGAGAGCCAGGTTCATCACTTTGAGGGCGGTTGCTGAATATTCCAAAAAGCAGAAAAAAAACTTGCTGTGCCTCAAAGTTTAGCACGATTCAGAAACATTGTGCGGCATTATCTTAAATGAGGACATTTTGGGGCTCACTCGGTGTTTAGGTTTTTTACTTTGCTTTTGCTACCTGAAACGTTTTATCCACAAATTTATCTGCTGTTATCTTTTTCCCCCTTTTCAAGAACTTTAAGCTGCATTAAGTTCAGTCTTTGTTTTTTGTTCGCTGGATTCAACTTGTGTTTTTCTTCTTATGTGCCGGACACATGAAATAAATAAATAAATAAAACGATAAATCAGCAACACTACCCATCCTCATTTAGGGTTTGGGTACGCAGCCGAATCCACCCATTCCATTTGATGGCATCCAAAGATACATTTCGCCTACACACCTGCTCGTTATTCACACAAACCTAATAGCACATTGAAAGCGTACCTACTAGCCTATAGGGCTATGCAAGGCGAAAGATATGTGAAAGGCAAGCTTCAAAGAACCAACAAGATGCACACGTGTGCGCTTCTGACAATTCAATTGCGTAGTAGCTCATAAGAACCCTCTAGTTGGCAACACCTGACGCAGGATAATTGTTTTGAAAAGCGTTCCGAAATGAAACAGCCACGCTCAACAACCTCTATGGTGTTTCCTCAACAAGTGCAGTCGGCCTCTCTTTCAAGAGAGAAGTTGAACCATTCCATCTCCCACCCATCTTCCAGCTCTACAACCGCAACTGTGATAGGGACGGCGTAACGAAACTGCACACTGGGAAGGAAATTTGGGATATTACGACTTCATTTGAGTTACGCCCGTGCAACTGATATCCATCCAAAACTTCAGCGGTGTTTAAATGTATGCAGCATATACAAAGTTGGGGCGGTAACCCGATAGGAATGTCAGTTCTATCCCCGCCCAAGTTTCACCAAACAATTCTGGTACCAATGGAACGACTAATAAAGAAGGAATTCTCAGCTAGATAGGCAAGCACTGACCTCGAATTCGATCCTCGGAACGCAAGGGTGGTAGCCTCGTCACTTGGCACTGCGCCACTTTCAATTCAACCTTTTATGAAAAGCTCAGCATCTTTCTATTAAATAAGTCGATTACCATCCCTATAATAAATCAAGATGATATCGGTCCTTCAGCGATCATCAGGGTTAGTTAAAGTGGTTTTCTTAGGCAGCTTCAACAAAAGTACAGGGTGAATGGGGTTGATTAATTTTTCAGGAGGTGTCTCGCGCTGTTTCAAAGGTAAACAGTCTGATTTTTCTCATCGATCGGTACAGCTTACTGGTATACCGGTTCAGAGAGGATCATTTTTAGATCAGTTGGAACTTTTGAGCGGAAAAACCCTAATCACCTTTTGACTACATTGGATTCCGATGAAAGCGAAGAAGCGGTCAGAATGACGCTGAACAGGTAATGCAACTCATTTGTATAAACTAAGTCATGACATCTAGCCTGACTTTTCTACCTCTTCTAGTTTCTCTACCGGAGTGAATGCACTAAAAAAAGCCTAAAATTATGCCGAAAATTCTAAATGAAGTGGAGAGTATGTCACCATGTTCACCATTGAAAGTTTGCTTGAGTGAGTAACTTCACTTCATTCTTGTTCTCCTCCACCCATTTCCACAAACATATGCACCCACCCACCCACTTCCAGTCAGCCAGCCAGGCAGCCATTCCCCGTCAGTGTTGTTTCGCTCACTTTCATTCATCGAGTGGTCCGGCGCCGGTCATCGATCGATTTCGCTGGCCGAGTTTTACAATGATATCGAGACTTTGCTGGTAGACAGAGTTCACAGCCCATGATATTTGGTCCGTATTTCTTACCATCAATATAATTCCACGAATATTCTTTCCAACCGATTGGCTCAGACCCCGTGCAAGTATTTCTGAAACTCTGCTGCGTCATTTGTTCTGTCAGGAAAACCGGTGCCGGCCTCATGAATTCGATTAGTCCGACTTATGCACGATTTTTCGCCGCCATCGCCGTCCGCCGACAAACTACCCACCAGCCGATCAACCACCACAGCCGTCATTTGTAGCTCCGTTCCTTTCTGCATACGGTTTCCTTACCTTTATATCTCCCCTATCGTTCCCTTCTACTCTCGTTTTTTTGTTTTTGAAAAGGTCCAGTAAAACCGATGTCTTGCATTTTCTTTCTTTGTTCTCTCGCAGGCGACATGTTTGCACTCGATTGCTTTGTTTGTGAAGCGCACGAGAAGGACTTGAGGGGAGGGGGGGTAGGGAGAAATCTGGGGTGAGGATGGGAAGGATGTATTGGTTAGGTCCGTTCTCGATCTCACATTTCTTCACTTTTCATCATATGCGCTAAATGTCTTCATTATTCCCAGAAGCACTTGGGAAGTCTTCTGGAAAGTGAAATCGATGTGGGACTTGTCCTCCAGAAGTAGTATTGTCATAGTGGCAACATCAATCGATCAGAACTTTGGTATTGAGAGACGATTACAGTCGCTGATGAGTATAGGAGACATTCATCAGACCCAAAACAACTTTTTTACCCACTAATACCTGGCGATATGTACTTTTACTCTTCGTGTTTGTTTAGTATTTTGATGGAATTTTTTATGGAATCGCAGAAATCACCAAGTTAGTAGCTTGTAAGAACTTGACAGTAGGAAGAAATTCCTTACTCCAGTATTGCCATATAATTGCGGACCTGGTTACGCCATGAGTTCTAGTTCATTAGGGGCTGATAGAAAGTGTGAAGGTGTGATGATTACATGCAGTAATTCACACTCGTCCGATTTGAGCACCAGATTATCGACAGTAAATTCTGTAACAGTAACAGACCGGTGCGGCAGAGTGCATGGCCGAAGACCAGTTCTCTAAGGGAAGTTTGGTTTAGCCAACCAACTGTAGCCGGAAATTTCGTAATGGATTGTTTGACTTTCTTCCTAAGTCATAGTGGTCGAACTTCTGCCAAGGCTGCTTCATTTTAGAAGAAATCGAATGCGTGGCTCATTACAAGAGCCCACATGACAAGTAACACACTGAGGAATGTCTACATCAGTGAGAGACTCTTGGGGAAGTTTGAGGTTTGAGATTCAGTCTGTTTAGGCTAGATGAAGGCAGATCCACGGCCACCTCCTATTTGAACCGGAATTGGATTCTCAATGTATTAGGTCGGTCGAGAGATGAGGAAGGGCAGTCGGTGCCTCAGTCAATATGTTGTAATCGAGTCTAGGGAAATCTGATATCATCCAATCTGAGATCTTGGGATATGGATGATTCAGACAGATTACTAGGAGAGGAGTAGGGGAGTGGGAAGGGGGAAGGATGTGAGGTCCTACCCCTATCCGTACTGCTATTTTCGTCCATGTACCTAAGCTATGGAAAAAAAACATTTTCGGTAACTCTCAGTGGAAATGGTAGATCCGTGACGGACCTTTTCACTTGACTTCTATCGTAATTTCGCCGTTGAGTGCATAGCAAACTTTGGATTTACCATCGCTTCACGATCTTGTTTCTTTTGCATATGCATGTCCTCAATATATGAGAGGGCTTCGCATCTACATATAATTTATCTTGCGTGTGCTTGTATTAGCAGAAATCCTGAACAAATTCGCCGATGGATGACGACTGGAGGGGTTTGAGTGTGGTGATTCAAGCTGATTCAAGCGCAAGTGTTAACGCTCTTTTGTGGTGTTCGACTATAGGCTGGCTCAATTTTATCTTTTTTATCCCTCCCTGTAGTACATAACGAATCTCAATTAATGGTCCTGTGCGTGCTGTTTCGAATTGTTAGCATCGTTCTCTACGTTTTATTTACATATTTGTTTACTCATTTACTAGCGTATACTACACGAATAGAGTGAAAGGGAATAAACATGCACCAGGTTCGGTAGGGATCGTTTCAATGCATGTGGGATAGAAAAAGATTAACTGGTATGCAGGGAAGTTTAACGTGTAGAAACATCCCTGCCAGTCCCGTACCCATCTCGGAGGAAAAACGAGCTTTTCCCACTGTTCGCGTTGTTATTGTTGAATATTTCTTCAAAAATTCTGTAGAACTTGGCCAAATAATTTTAAAGTGCCCGAAGGAACCACACTGATTACTGGAAATAATCAGCACAATAGCTAAATATAATCTTTGGGGTTTGTAGAAGTAGTGCACTATCACTCAGGAATGCTCCGAGTTCGAATCTTGGATCGGTGCTTGCCCAGGCCAACGGCTTCGCACTCCTCCGGAAACGGTTCTAAGAGTAACGGTTATTGGCACCAGACTCGTTGGGGAGGATTAAGGTTGCGACTTTTACATTGAACGATCACCACAAGCCGTTGACTAGGCTACATACTCGTTGTAACTACCGCGGAGGTTCTGAATAAAAGTCGAGTGGGGATATGGAGCAACTCAAAAATGGGATGAGTTGATACTAAAGATTCACCCTTCTTTGTAATCGCAGGGTCCCGGGTTCTAAAGTAAGCGAAACTTATCTGGGAAATACGAAGAGCTGGAAAAGTATGTAGTTAATTAATGTTCATATCATTTGCAACTGGTATTTATATCACTAGCTGGTACTCTAATAGCCTGTGGGTGGGTGAAGTAGTGGGTTTCGGGCACGCAATTAATCAGAGCATTTCGCAAGGTTGAGCAGCGATTTCCACTGAAAAACGGCGACTGGCCTATCTGTTGGGCTATCCGATCAGTTTCTCATCACATATGTGTTACAGCAACGTTCATGCTTCCAATATCCATTTTGACTTTTTGCTACTTAGGGTAGAAGTCTACCTCTGTGGACCCTGGTCCCATACGGCACCCTGCATTTAGTACTTTTTTACACTACTCAGGTACTAATCAAGTTGTAGCTTTCATCGTTTATGTATACGTCCTGTGGAATCAAAGTTGGAGCAGTTCATTTCGTTGGAGTCTCACCACCCACTAGGCTTCATTTCGGCCTACTATTAATTCTGAGCGGATAGCGCTCACAGGACCGTCACCTTTCGATGATCTCTGGTTCTTGTGACATAAATCTCGAAAACATAGGGGTTCAGACAAGAAGAGAGCCATTATGCCCTGTTCATCCTAGACAATAGTATGGGTCGTCAAGTGGTGTGTTTATGCAACGTACGACCTCAGAACTGGTATCGGTGGTGGCAGTCAGTCCCATAAGAAAAGCATTCAGCCGATAACTTTTGTGTTTTCATGCTGATGGTTATTGCAGATTGTTGTTCAGACTGATGCATGCAACACTACAAAGTGAACGATGATTTTGATAACAATTGGACGGTGTAAAGTAAAAATACCTACGTAAAGCAGAATAAGCAAAGGGTGAAGCAGGATCAACGAGGAGAAAGGCGGGGCATGCAGCTGTGAACGAGAATTCTATCAAAGCTATTATCTCAGAAGCTCCTTCAGAACATTCAAAACTATGCTAGTATATTTTAAGCGATTGCTAAACAACTTGTGAAATCAAAAAAAGTGGACTAATTTTTGGAAATGTGCGAAGGAATCGGTGAATTGATCCACCTCTGCCCATACAACTTTTTTTATTTTCTCCAACCCGGAGGCTCACCGATGGGTTAGGGTTGACGAGAACGAAATACTCAAGACCTTCCCAACCTAACTGTCTTCAACTCAGTAATACGAATCATTTTGCAACATTTTATGCAAAAATTCTTAAAGTTTCCAGAGTAAATTGATCTTGTGGGCCAGATAAGCCTTTCGAGCTCTTATTTCTCAGATCTGAATGCGTTCATAGAAATACTGTCACGCCAACGGCTGTCGACAATAGGGAAAGTGTGCTACTGTTTACATAAGGAGAGGTGTTTAAGGATGGCGTCTGTCCAAAATCTGAGTCATGTCGAGATAGATCGTTCCATTTGAATATGAGATCTTCAAAGGTTTATGGAATCTATGGGAACATTGCAAAGAGAATGCTGGCTCTGAGAAAATATGATGATCTTTTTGGAATGCTACTGAATCAGTGTTACGTCCCGCATTCCACATAGGAACTCAGGGAGAATGACCTCAGACCTCATGCCCATGTGTGGTGCGAAAGTTCTGGAAAAAGTTCCATCATGACTCGCCTCTGTTTTGCTCCTATCCTTTACAATCCCTGGACATTGACTTCTCTGTAATTTTCAGGTGCTACCTCTCTTGATAATTTCCAAGAAGTTTTTTTTGAAGGCAAAGTCGGAAGCAGGAAGTTTTTTCTATGAAGTCATGGTCAAGCGTGACTTCAAAAAACCGGTCAGGGGGAAATTGCGCTTCGTCTCAGTGGAAAACGGAGACTGTTTACAAGCCGAGAGAGGCTCTGAACCCAGAAGCGTTCTGTGTTACACACTGCGTAATCGCAGCACTCCCTTCTCCATTCCTTCAGACCCTTTCTGGATTTGAACTGGTGAGATCGGTTGGGGTAACAAATGTAAAGAATTTATTTGACTAGAAAGATCGTGATCCTTCTCTGGCGCCCCTCATCTCTGTCTTAAAATCCCAATCAGAACACTAAGCTTCTGGGTTCGATAGGGGCACATGGTTTTTCATACGAGCTGCTCTCATCAAAGTTCGCAGTAAGTAGAAAAAAANAAAAAAATGAAATCGTCTGAAAATCGTGGTAATCATGTCCAATTTACCCTATTCACGATTCCACAATACTCACGGGCTTTGAAATGTCACATTCTTCTTCTCTCAATAGGAATATCTTGCTTTTAAAAATATCATTAAAAACGTCGTTGCAAATCGAATCTGGGGCACCGACCGAACATGTGTCATCTTAAAGTCTAGAATGCAAGTTTTCGGTGACCACGGATTTGTTGGCCTACGCCAAGCCATACCCTCAGGGATATACGAAGTCGTCATTGCCGCTGGACGACTGATTTAACCATGATGTCTTCGTCATATTTCATTTCTAAGATGTGCTGTTGCCTCAATAAATTAGTTAGGTAAATATATGGAAACTAGAAAGTCGGCATGTAGATTTGAGTTCCTGAATGGTTCACACAAAGTTATTACTTTCATAAAATGAGCCTACATGTTACGAAAAATTTCGCTGTGATTTATGTTGACTCTAGTATATCTCAATTTCAATGGGACAAAACCACTAACAGGGTGATTTTCTGAACCCCTAACACCACCAGAGGGTCCTAAGGATTTCCAGTGACACAAAACTGCTGCCGTTTGTATTTCAAAAAACAAATACGCTCGTTTTCCCAACAGTAAGCCTAAAAAGATCCAAATGCCTCGTTTCTACCTAACCTAGTTATGTAAGACCTCCTTCCTATCCGCCTATCTGAATCTCCGTACCAAGTTATAACCCTTGTAAGGTTTAACATGACCTCCCTCTATTTTGAGACTACTTTCTGGGCTAGCGATTGCGCTAAACTACTGAAAACCAACTATCCGTTTTCTCTGGAGGGATCTGGTTTTTCAACACAAAAACCAAAGTGGTATAATCACACGACTTTCGTAAGGGTTCGTTCGCTTACTTCTCACCCGAATTCAGTAGGTAACGTCCTTGTCCTCGAGGTAGAGAAAGAGTTTGTCGGATACTCTGTCAAGTGGGTGCCAGCTATCGTTTATATCGTTTTCTTCGCCACAGGAGCCATCAATCTTCTTCGTTGAATTCATCAATGTTTCATTGGATCCAATCGGCTACGGAGGGGTAGACTGTGATTGAACATCTTCGTTCGGATTGGATTAGCATTACATCGACCACTGTTTCGTGTCTGTTTAGACTTTCGCTCTCGTGTGAAACCTCTGAAATCTAAATAAACAGATATATAAAAATCTTTCAGCCAGATGGAGAGAGAAAGTCGACATTCGAAAGAAGAAGAAGAAGAGCTGGACCGCAAGATCGCTCAAATACGGGAAAAGAACCAGAAGATAGAGGAAAGGCAGAAGGTCTGTTGATTGTTTAGCTCTTAAATTTGTTCAAAAATCGGTTTCCTTTCCTTTCTCGTTAACGTGGAAAATATGGGGACAACAAAAGCAGATTTGTTCCTTTCGTGGTATTTCAGGCAATACAATTAGTGGACATCGTTGTTCTTATAAAGCCTCAAGCAAGATTTTGTATTTTTCTATTTGGCTGAAGTTTCGACCTCGTCTTTTTCCGGCATCGGAGCCTGGAAGCCAAGAATGTGTGGAACTCTTCTTATTAGAAGCCATCAAAGACTTCAGCTCAGCCCGCGTATACCATCAAGTATCTAGCGAGGCTAGTCAGTTACCTCGGTAAGCGTAGACAAGTGGGAACCCAACCTGGATATAGAGATGAAGACCTGTAACACCTTCCAAACTGCCTAATCAAAAGTTTTCTGTGGGTAGGTAATTAGGTAGGCAAAGGTCATGGTTACCTACCAGAATCAGAAGAGCTATGTCAACAGGGGCTCGCAGCATTTTTTTTGCATGGCCAGAAGAGCCAGAAGATCCACACTGACTTCCTTCGATAGGCCTCCCATGACAATGTATGCCGTCATTGCCTCGGACGGAAATGCGCCTATACCACGAATTCGCGCCAGCCACCATGGTGCTTCTGGCTCCACAGGATGGCTACCTGCAGCATGATTAGAAATAACCGCAGTTACGATGTGCCCAGCTTCTTCATAACAAGGAATTTTTGAGTAGATAGTTATCCATCACTGGCAACAGAAACATAATCCATTCTACCTATAGGTTGGCTCTTGGATAAGTAAGTGATGTTCGACACTCCACGACCGAATTGCTTGTCCAATAGTCTTCGAGTTCCTCACCTCTGTTTCTACCCCAGCGACGTCCTCCTCAGCATGGATGCGGCGACGGAACTGCGGTGTTAAACGAACTATCCGGGAAGTAGCTGCCCGTGGGACTGGGATTTGCACTGGTAGACGGCATGCAGATAGCAGAAGACGAATAATCGGGTGATGAGCGGAGCCACGACGATACGGGATGACGACGTGGGGAGACGAAGACGAAGACCGACTACGGCGGTCTTCGTCATACTCCCTTCATCATTAAATTACGATGCGTTCATACTCCGCGACGACTGGTTGCTATATCAACAGATACGCAGCAGGCGCGACATTTGAGTAGTTGATGGCAGTGTGTGTCTAATGCTGTTGTCGGTGCAAAGACACGGTTGCAATAGAAATAGTCGTTTGCATGACGATAAAGACTTCTTTCTCAGGTTGTCGTCATTCGCTTATCGGGAAGATACGCATTCGGTGGGTGACTAAAAGAAAATCGAAGTAGAGGATCGTGAGGATGACTAAAGAGTGAATCGGAAAACTTCAACTCGTTCAGCCGACTTATGTAGCCCGTGATCAAGAATGAGTTAGAGCTTTCGACTGAAAGTGGGCCAATCGAAGGGTCAAATGTCATTCGGCTACGCATCCGCCGTTACTTTGGCTATAAAGTCCGAAGTTTTGTCCATCAATGAAAAGCAGAAGCCAAGATTGTCCACCTGTTTTCCACTTCCGATTGTACACTTTGCGATCTGCACTCTGTATCAATGCTCGTCAACTTGTTCATTGCCTAGAAAAAAACTGACGAACACCAAGGCAGTGATTGACGATTGTGCTCCGAGCAGTCCATTTAGTCAATCATAAAATTTCCCGAGGACTTCTTTTAAGCGGAAATCCCCAAGTTTCCTATGGCTGACCTAGAAATACTAAGAAATTTTGAAATTTCCAGGAGATCGACGCTGACCGAGCGAGCCATACCGATGGGCTACAGCGTAAACCTTCTAAGGTGTGTCGCTTTTCAGATTTTACTCTCAGAATTTTGCTAGATGACAATCTTTCGAAACCGTTCCAACTTCGAATCATATTTTCCCCCTCAAAGGCATAGTTTACGCTGAAAACGCTGGTTTGCGCTGGTTTTTAAGCATGAACCTGCGACCTCCAAAGATACCAGAAGGGACGCTGCCGAGTAGAAAAACGGTCTAGAGAGGGCGTAATGATAGTCCCAAAATCGGCTTAGCCGACACGAATATCCATATGCGGAGAGTTGCCAAGTATTGTAAAAACTGTAGAATTTGTACCGTACACGTTACCTTGTACCCAGGCAGCTTACGGTAGCCAGCTGTACGCAGAGGCACGCACGCTTAGACAGCTCGACCAAACGGTTTTTCCATGCAACTTTTGTCGTCATGATCTCGTTCCTAATTTTGCTACTTTTTTGAACTACTACTACGCCCCTTACACTACTTACACGTCGACTTTCGCGTTTTCTTCGCCATTTAAATACTACTCTTTACTATCAATTCCATTGTTCGTCTATAACTAAACATCTCTAAATTCCCTCGAACTGTGCATTCAGGTGATAAAAAAGTTTCAGTTGATGAGCCGTTAATCTGATTAATCTACTTAACTTTCTTCATGCATTAGTCGCTCCAGCTCTTTGCAATTAATCTTCATTAGTTCGGTCTGAGTTCGAATTTTTCTCAGCTGAAAAAGTTTTGGTACGTGCCATTGAAAGAAAATTGTGTACACGCCATTATTTCTAAATGGGCCCAATTTTTAAAGGACACTATGTCAAGACAGCCAGCCCAGTACTTTTGCATTGGTACGAGCTGAGAACGAGAAAAGTCATTTGGGCAAAAAGGGAAAAACAAAGAGCCAAAAAGAAGAGGAATAAAAATTGGAGAAACTCTGAATATTTCTCGCATTTCGTTTTTTTTTTTGATGATCAGAAGTAAATTCGTAAATTCAGCCTTCGCCTCCAAGCAGTGGCGCCACAAAAACCCCTAAAGGCGAATGGGATCGTGAATGGGATCATGGTAAGACCCCGTAAGTTTTGCTCCAATCTTCTTGACCCATTGCTCTTCAGTTGCTACTTGTGCAAAAATGACAACTTGATAAACCTCGCTCTCATTTGTTTTTTCTCATATAAGGAAATGTCAATTGAATTCAGAGCGGATACATGGCGTGAAAATGTGCCGTCCATAGAAGCTCGTAAAAAACCGTCCGGTCGTGGAGGTCATCAATGGGGGCCGAATCAGCGTGGCCATCGAGGTGGCAAAGACCCCGTAAGTTTTGCTCCAATCTTCTTGACCCATTGCTCTTCAGTTGTTACTTGTGCAAAAATGACAAATTGATAAACCTCGCTCTCATTTATTTTTTCTCTTACATGGAAATGTTAATTGAATTTAGAGCGGATACATGGCGTGAAAATGTGCCGTCCATAGAAACTCGTAAAAAACCGTCCGGTCGTGGAGGTCATCAATGGGGGCCGAATCAGCGTGGCCATCGAGGTGGCAACAAGACGCGTGGTCGGTCTGAAGAACCGGCGAACCAGGTTAGCAATAATGAGGTATTCCAAGGATGTAGGAGTCCTTCCCTCCCTCAACACGTCTCTTCCTTTCTCTAAAGTTTGTCCATTTGGGAACTTTACAAGCAAAAGAAGTTGTTTGGAAACTGGTTGGGAAATTGTAAGGTCCCAGGTTCAAGATAGCTTTGATCTTACCCTTAGTGATCTACTGGAGATGTTCTGAGATTATTAATAAACGTTCGGTTTCCTTTGCAATGTTCCCTCAGACTGCTTTCCCGATGTTGATTTAAACCTGGACTGCCAAGTATTGATCGGCCCGATTTTTACGCGCGTAATGATCCAGCTTGGTAGGACTGTTGATCAGGATCATACTGGGGAGATAACAGCACCCATTATGTCATGAATGGGAAAGAACCATATGTCGGAAATGGGACGGCTAGGATTGGAACGCGCGGATTGCGGGTTTTTATGCTGGCACTGTCTGGTCGCCCATCAACTCCTGTATGTAGATGCTAGGTCCCTGCGCTAACAATAGCCATAGCAGTTTTAGGGTTTTATTCCGCGTGAGGGCACCGTTTAATCCAGAACCCGAACATTGCTCATTCCTAATTAATATCCACTCAACTGAACGCCTTTACCGATTAGCTTTGTTAAAATATTCAGTGCTGGCTGCTCACCTCACCGTGATGAACAGATTTTGCTAGTAATTCCAGCTATTATCGAAAATTAAAGTGTTCTTGCATTATAGGCGAACAAGGGCAGTCGTCTGGAAGGAAGAGTCACAGTGCATCCGGAACAGAACGCCGGTAATCGACGAGGTCGAGGACGAGGCGGTGCTCGCAATCAAGCGCGCCATGTCACTAAAACTGATGGGGAGCTCAAGATAAGCGTCAAAGTAGGAGATGTAAGTCAAAATATAATCCTTTCAATGTGACTGCCTCTATTCTACTCAAATGAGGCCTAAAATTTGATTGGGTCACTCTTTACCTTCCCTAACTACCTAGCTACATTGCCTGATAGATACGAGTACAATCCGTTTGCTTTCGCTGAAAACGATGGAAGTTTCAAAGTTTCATCGATGGGAACCTTTGCCCAGAAGCAGAATGACGATGAACACAAATCCCAAATCAGATTCCAGATTCTTCAGCATCCTAGGAAAAAGGCGTCCTCAGACTTTTGTTACCTTTTGAGGGAGTAGGCTGACCCTAACAAGAACAGTGTTTACTAATAAATTGGAGGCAGAACATGAATGAAGGATTACCAGCTTTGAACAATCTCTATGAGGTGCGCCTTATATTCGATTAAATTATTAAATGCAAAACCGTTGCGATGTCCAGAGAATTCCCAAAGACTTCGACTGTCCCCATTACTAAACGCTTTTGGTACTCAACCTTAAGGGAAGGATATATTGGTCATCTGAAGTGGAAGCTGATCGCACAGGCTATACAAATGTAGCTGTTTTTGTTCTGACACAATTCCCATTTGCCTAGAATAGCGTATTTTGCATGACTTTTTTTTACCGTGGAGAAAACTATCCATCTTTTGTGTAATAGTGCGCTTTTTAGTAGAACATTAATCATGGCGCGAACGGCAGTGGCTCTATACAATTAACAACACCGCGGATATCTTGGGTATGGGTTTTCGGGTGTGGGATCTTTTACCCAAAAGGTATGCCGGGCTCAGCGGCATCGTATCAACCACGCATCGAAGTACGCAAACGGGGAGTGAGATTCCAATTTCGATAGCCACTTCGGTTATTGTCGTGAAGTCGCTGCCGCGTGCATGTGTGTTATCGTAGGGATCGAGTTCAAAGTCTGTCACCCAGTGTTGTCGCTGCTTTTCATTATCAAAAACATGTTGTCATCGAAGCGTAGATCTGTGCTACCAGGGTCTTTCATTCTGAATGTACAACAGAAAGGTTCTTACTCCACTTGTGTAGTTTGAGAAAGTGGTCCTGCCACGATCGCTCGAGGCGGCCACGGGCACAGCGATGATGGCAAAGCTATCCAAAACAATGATTTCTGGCTGTGTACTGTAGAACTTGCTTATGCCCACGGACTACATGTGAGGACTAGAACGGGTTCAAATGGTCAGGTATCAAAATGTTTGGAATATGGAACGGGAAGATTGGAGATGGTCCGGTCTAACAGCATTTTGTCATATTCTGAAGTTGAAGTGTTGAAGGAAGCGGATCACTCTGAAACCGGCCCTGAGCAACCACTTGTTTTCCCTTTTCACCAATCTCGCCTTCTGTCTATCTCTTTATTAAACATCACTGGACCTCTATAATTAAAGCATATGTAGCTCCTCGAGGTACTACGAATTCAGAAATGCGATAAAGCGCTCTGTATTCTGTTATCCTTTGACCATAAGTCTGCTCAGTAGGCATTGCTAAGAATATGAACCACTTGTAATAACCCAAAGATGTCAACCGATTCTTGTGATCCTGATTTTCCCTCTAGATAAGCTTGACACGGAGCAGCCAAGGTCCAGCTAAAAAGGATTCGCTCTCCAAGGCAGCACACTTGGGGAGTAGTATATTTGGCCATTACATCACAAACAACTTATTGCACATCATGCCTTCATAGCTGGCGTCATTATTCAGCTAAGGTAGTACACACTGTTACCTAGCCTTCAGGAATTTTTTCGTAAATGCAACTCAAAGAGGAATGTTAAATTATCACATGGAAGCAAGGATAAAGTCTTTGAACGTTAATCAAACTCGTTTTCGACATCCAAACATAAGATCATTTTCAGGAAAACTCCAATACTCCCAAGCACCCACGAAATACGCGACAGAGTGCGAAATCTTCTTCGAGTAACAAGGATGATCAGACGACGGGTCAGAATACTCAGGCAAAAAATAGGCCAAGGGTGAGCAGAAATGCTTCACTTCCCATTAATTACTAATTTGCACCAGAAATCTTTCTTTAGCTACATAACGGTTCCTTTGCTTGCGCCTATAAGCTACAGTTCTGAACACATTTTCTTGACTGTCCAAGTGTGATGCTAATTTCAGAGACGCTACACGGAGAAATACGAGATTAAGCAGTTGCTACGGGCACTCGTGAACAAAGTGGAGAAAGCAGAAAGGAAGGAACGGCAGCA
>UZAF01019313.1:4693-17461 GCA_900617895.1 Haemonchus placei | reverse complement strand
ACCAATTTATCGACCCTGGAGGGATGGAATGCTTGGATGGCCTATCGATTCAAGATTCGAACCCGTGGTCATGCGTGTATGAACATCATGGCGCGACACCTCCTCCTCCCTCTACCTCTTCCACGCATAATGTAGACAGAGCAAGCTATTCAGGAAGATAGAAAGAATCAATGGGACCCCTAGATTTTCCCTATTCGGGCGTTTGGAAGAAGCCTTGTGGGGAAAGACACCCCCTCGGTTCTTAAAATGCAGCTGCGTTGAACCGAGTGCAATAAGTCTTATAGAAGCATGTAATCCCGGAAACATTGCGAGTTCCTCAACACTGTATTTGGAACGACGAAGTGACGAATTTCGTACAAATGACTTTGCCAAGTTCCTGAAACAAATAGGAAAGCTCTACGTTTGGTATCTTATGTAGTGGCAAGCATGATAGCAGTTCATGTACGACCTTCTATTCCTCCGAGGCTCGTCAATTGATGATAGACTCGTCTGGGAGGATAAAAGCACTGACATGTACGTGGCTCACCACCGCTAGTCATTGTATAGGTCACACACGCATTCAATACCCCATTACGCTCCCGAATGGAAGTCGAGGGGGAGAAGGCATCCCAAAAGTATTAGACCAACGCCTTTATACTGATCCTTTATGGGTGTGGTGCAGTAGGAACGAAATGGTCGCATCGCGGCGGGAGAGACGCCGCGCGCGAAGGAATGTAGCAGAATGCAGGAACAGGTAAGAATACAGGAACAAAGGAACTAACTGTAGAATCATGCCTAAAATAATGATCGCATATCGATTGAGCTGTATGAAGAACACTAGAACTGTAACAAGGGCAAAGCGAATGACGCGACAGCCGCGCGCGGCGAATCGATTACACAAAACCGTTCCTACTGCCATTCTCCCATCCTTTATTGAGGTGTACCGAGCAGAAGCTCAGGCATGGCATTATTGAGTGTTAACCTTGCAAACCCCTGCAAGGTTACCACTCAATAATGCCATGCCTGAGCTATTGGTGTTCAACGAGGAACCTCTACGAATACTTCGTGCAATTCATCGAATGGGCATCCCTTCCGAAGAACAAAACAGAAATCATCGAAGTAGAACTCCACATTTGTCAAGAATACTCCGCATCATAGCGACTTTCGTGGTTCCAACCATGTCAAGCTGGCCACAACAAATAAATTTCTCGTGATCAGAGCCACTAAATATCAACCGTGTATTCTACATACAAGATATGCCTGCAAAATGAAAAGTTAAGCCCTTCAAAGGCCCTTCCAGCTAGTTTTACCCTACTGTAGTTCACTTATGCCGCAATTACAGACGCATGCTGTTGCGCTGCGTTCGCCAAGATTCAACTTTCGGATTTTTGGCGTTGTTCCCGCAAATGGCGAGTGTGTTGTGTAGTTGTGATTTTGTTTACGGTTGTCAGCGAACTTTGGAGTTGTTTACGTTACACGTCCTATCGCTGTGATTGCTGTGCTAATGTGGTCTTTGCCTTTGTAATTTTCGGCAGTGCTTGTAGGGTTGCAAGCGATATTCTTGACATTCTCTTTGTCTGCTATAACTTGACCTTCTTTCCTCACGTGTGCCGTTTACAATCCTTACTTCATACGAAAAGAACAACTAGCATCTTTACTGCAATTTCACTCTGTTGATAACTTTTCGAAAACAATTCCGGACCAAAAATTACCTTTTGAAAATGTTTCGTTTCTAGGTACAACTTCCAAATGGCGGTGCAACCACATGGAAAGACCAGGATAGCTTACTATTACGACGGTGAGATTTCAAAAACCAACTTCTGTTTGAATTAATGGAAGATTCATGACTTAGTTTTACCTAGATTGGGTAATGCTACCAAATTTGTTGAGCTTCAAAATCCTCGACTTTACTTTTTTTAATCAGCAGTCATTTTACAGGATAGTGGTGGTGGTTCTTACCACTCAACTTTTTCCCCTTCTCACTTGTCTGTTGATTTTTCAGTGTTCTCGCACACTTGTTTACAACCCCATCTTTCTACTTCTCCCATCCCCTTTTTTTCAGTTATGCATGGGTATGGGTACATTCACCTAATCCTGAATAGACGCGGCGAAATTCGAGGTAATTTAAACGACTCTGGCGTCTATCATTGGGACACAGATTTTGAATAGATTGAATAAATAGTGCCAGCTGATGCTACTTATCTACCCTACTTCGAATTTGTGCCCCAATGATGGCGCTGGAGTTTTTTTAATCACCAGGAACTTCGTCGCGCAGTTCTTCGCAAACATCCAGAATTGGATGAATGTCCCCTCCCTCATTATGCCCTTATCTCGAGAAGGAATTTCCTAGTTTTATTTGGAGCTCGTAAAAGCCTTAGGTGGCTATTAATGGTCAGAGAACTCAGCCGTAGCCGTAGCTACGTATTTGTCGCGTAGGATTTCACCAAAATGGTTCGCCAGCAAACTTGTATAGCATCGATGCAAGAATCTAGGATTTTGTTGTAATACATGTTAGGAGAGCAAACTCAAAATGTTCTACAATTGTCTTAGATTAGTTGTATATGAAGTGGCAAGGGTTTTACTACTGACGAAATCTCGATTGAAGGGATGAGTGGCAGATTTTAGCTCTATAGGAACCCCAATCAGAATTCACTATTAAAATCAATCATATCGAGCCACAGGAACTACTACAGGATATACCTGTTGAAATTTCATGTTTTTTCAGCATTTTGTTGTATTTCTCTTTTGAAGAGGTAGAATTTCAGGAGACGTAGGTAATTATTATTATGGACAAGGACATCCAATGAAGCCTCATCGTATACGCATGACTCATAACTTATTGCTCAATTACGGCCTTTACAGAAAGCTCGAAGTTTACGTGAGTCTATTTCTTAATTCTTCAAGATGTTCATAGCCAGCGCTGATCTCTTTCAGAGGCCAACTCCAGCCACTTTTGAGGAGATGACCAAATACCATTCAGACGACTACATGATGTTTCTCAAAAACATTCGACCAGATAATATATCTGATTACACAAAACAAATGCAGCGTTTCAATGTTGGAGAGGTGAGGTCCTCGAACTTTCGTAGTATCTAGGCTTAATATTATTTTTTTTACTTTCCAGGATTGTCCTGTCTTCGATGGGGTTTTTGAGTTCTGTCAATTGTCCTGTGGGGGATCATTAGGTAAGCGAATATATGGTTCCCCACTTTCGAACTTTGTCGTCGATGTTTTCTGAATTGTTTCTCGTTGTAGCTGCCGCAACAAAGCTCAACCGCAAACACGCTGATATTGCCATTAATTGGATGGGAGGCCTCCATCATGCCAAGAAAAGTGAAGCTAGCGGATTCTGTTACAGTAACGACATCGTGTTGGCTATTTTGGAGCTACTAAAGCATCACCAAGTGGGTTTCAAGCCTTTGTCAAATATACTGGGGATATTTTTCAACGTTCTAGTAAATGTACCTAATTCGAATGACAAACTTTCATATCTTCTAGCGGTGTATCTGAATTTGGCCACCATCCTTTATCGGGAACAGCTTAGTTGCACAACTAGGATGGGTAGCATGCAGCCATTTGTCGTAGACCGAACTGGCATCGTAATGACTACTTGATATACATAGATACTCAAAAGGTGTACCGGTAACATGTCATCATAGGCATATATTTCAAAAGGAATACTTTTTTTCGCCTTACCCAATGCACTTCGGGTTTGATTATACCTACCTCCTTGATAATACCGATACCTGCCTCTACTTAAAGTATTATTAGGATCGTAACTAACTTTTCTCTACATATGAAGGTGACTGCTCTTTTTTAGGTACCTAATTACAAGCAATTTCGTGTTGCTACCTCTTAATGTTGTTCATTCAGGAAGTAGATAGGCTGACATGACTTTCCTTCAAGGTTCTGATAAGCCCACAGAAAAGGCCTTATCACGATTGCAACTATGAAGAGATGAAAGCACTCAATAGTCTTCTCTGTTAGCCTTGCTCTACTGCAATTTATGTTATAGGGTTAATAGAGAATGCCCTTTTGTTACGAGAGCGGGCACGATAATTTGATGAAAAACAAGAGATTAGGTAAAAAATCAGCAAGTGAGATGTGTATATTTGCATTTATGGGCGTTTGAATAGAGATTCTATCCCGTATATCAGATTACATACAACAAAGTTTTTTGCCTCTTTCATCCATTCTTCAGGAGCAGCTGTTTCATTCCTATCATTTCTCAACTAAGTATGAATCGTTACTGTAGGAGATAGGCTCCTCATTGTTCTCGCTCTTTGCAAAATATGTAGGGTTTCGATCGCCCACAGCTAACCTATTTGCAACCCCTTCCATCTTTTTCGTTCTTTTTGAAATAATGGCTCTGTACTTTGACTCTCAAAAAACTAGAAGTGCTACAAAATTATTGGCATACACAAATGAAGACTGGAAATATTCTTCGCCCAAACATTTGCTATTTTACGGATTTGATTTCTCTTCTTGTCTTTGTTGTCTTTGCGATAAAACCGTATTTTACAACTGGCCTTATAATTTTTTTATCAACTTCAACATTTCTCTTGGATGTTTTTCAATTATTGCAGCGTGTCCTCTACGTTGATATCGATATTCATCATGGCGATGGAGTGGAAGAGGCTTTCTACACTACTGATAGAGTCATGACAGTGTCGTTTCATAAATACGGAGAGTATTTCCCGGGAACCGGTGATCTTAAGGTATTTCGAGTTTAGTCTTTTTCACTATCAGTACATGAAAATTTGAAAGGCATCTGAATGTTAAGGAGGACATTTGAATCGCTCATAGTTTTATGTGAGTGTGTTCACTAAAAATGAAAAATGTTGAGATTATACAAAAATGTAATATGCGAATTACTCTGCTTTTACATCTTCTCCTGTTTTTGCAGCAGCCCATAGTTTTGCCATGAACTCATCTAGGATTAGGTGAAGAGTGAATTGTGCAAATGAAAAAGCCTGATGGAATTGAATGGTCATTTGAGCCTGTCTATGCTTGACTGTACCCTCTGGCACCCCTTGGGATTAAAAGACTATTTAGAACATATAGCAAGTTTGGAGAAGTACGTTTAAATGTTCCAGGACATTGGAGCAGAGAAGGGAAAATATTACGCACTCAATTTCCCTTTACGTGACGGCATTGATGATGAGACCTACGAGGTTAGGTCGCTCTTTTTTCTCAATGAGTTCAGTTCCTTTTTTTTGTGGCAAATGATCCATCGGTCACTTTCTTTTATTTCAGAGTATCTTCACTCCCGTGATACGCAAAGTTATGGAATGTTTCCAACCATCCGCTGTAGTTCTTCAGTGTGGTGCTGATTCACTTACGGGCGATCGACTCGGATGTTTCAACCTAACATTAAGAGGTAATTCTTTTGCTTATTTGTCTTTCACACAATTGCCATTTGTAGAGCCCTTTGTGCCCTCTACCAAGCATTGACAAAATCGTGGTGGGTGACAAACTCAAAACCAACAGGGAAGCCAGCATGCACTCTACGGGAAAAAGAGCGATACGGAATGAGGCCGCGGGGCCAAACTCAAAAAAAAAGTGAAAGTGGCGAGTGCGCTGAAGTAGTTGATGATAGTGACTCGTCCTTTTATTGCGATTGAAGGATCGGCCAACCAATATTCGTGATTGGTAATGCAGTGATGGCAATGGTTACCAGTGTATGGTGCCGCTTTATGATTCTCCTTGACGAATAGAGTTCTCTTGGCCTTCTCTGAAATTGGCTCCTCATTCTACGCTGCACTTTTACGACGATGGTTGCTTTTCTAGTATTTCTGAGCTGACGATGGTTGCTTTTCTAGTATTTCTGAGCTAAGTCATAGGGTTCGGCAGCGATAATCGCAGTAGGATCAACGTGTTAGGCTACTTTGCTTCCCCAAAAACCTTCATTGTTATGCCGTGGGACTAAAGAGAGCGCTACGGAATTTTTGTGTTTTTAGGAGAAAGAGAAGCATATGATTAAGACCCATTGCTATGGCATTCTGTTCCCAATATGTTAAGAGCTTCCGTTATCTATGTGTTAAACAACCGAACGCATAGTAACTGTGCTGCTTTTTAGGTGCTGTGAACATATGATCAAGGCCCATTGCTATGACATAATGTGAACAAGAAGAACATGATGAAATTCACTTCTAAATCCTTCGTAAAGTAGCTCTTCAAAACCCCTTTTCCCTCAAAACGGCCTTGGAAAAATTTCCTTTGAGTCNTCAAGCATGTATTTAACAACTCTGAATGACACCTCAACTTAAAAACAATTGTGTTATGGTACTATAATAGTACGTGGACGTACTATTATAGTACCATAACACAATTGTTTTTAAGTTGAGGTGTCATTCAGAGTTGTTAAATACATGCTTGAGATATATGGAAAGAAAAAATCACCAAATTGTCATCGCCTCATCCCGCAGGTATAGGCATAATAAAATGCAGGATTTTTCAACGTTCTATTGGATCGAACCGCAGGATTTTTCAACGTTCTATTGGATCGAACCGGTCATGCATAAATCTGTAGAAAACGGTCCCATAGGCATTGCTCACCTCATCCTTCTCCCAACCATTGCCTTTACGGACAAATATAAATTGGCAAGCGGCTTAGTGCAGAGTATATACACCAGGCATCTCTTGAAATTATCGAATTCTTTGTCACTGCCGTCTTGATTAGAGATGTGTACGCCGGCTTATTCGTATTGTGTTTTTCAAGCGTACTCGCGATAGCTAATCGAGAAATGTTTTAGGGCATGGAAAATGTGTCGCTTTTCTGAAAAAGTTCGGTGTTCCCTTGATGATGGTCGGTGGAGGAGGGTATACCATCCGAAATGTCTCTCGTTGCTGGACTTATGAAACATCTGTAGCTGTTGAGACTGAAATCGCTAACGGTAAGCTTTTGCTACGAAGAAGTATTTAAAAGGTCAGCTAATTGTATTCAGCCAGTATTTATTGTAGAATTGCCCTACAACGATTACTTCGAGTATTTTGGTCCTGACTTTAAGCTGCATATAGAAAGATCGAACATGACAAATCAGAACACGAGGGATTATTTGGAAAAGACTATGGTTCGTTTTCTCTAGCAGTAATTCGATCCGAATCTGATTGTTTGATCTACTCATCATTATCTAATAGCAAATACTCTTTTCTCAGACGAGGTTATTTGAAAATCTTCGCGAGTTGCCCTATGCACCATCTGTGCAGATGCAGCCGATTCCACCGGATGCCTTGAACATGCCAGATAAATCGTTGCTGCTCGATCACTCTAATCCAGATGTAAGTCATTCCTTCACGCGGTTGCTTCGATTGTATCCAATGTTTTATTAGTAATTGCCTGTGAATTTTGTTTCTATGTGATTGAACTTATACGGCTTCATTAGGAACTATTGTGCCCATTGATCGATGCTTATTGTTTTTGGGTCAAAGTAGTGATATTCCCGCTTGTTTTTGGCCAGAAAGTTGGCATTGTCTCGGTTGTCGTAATTATTTCTATGCACTTTTAAGGTGCGGGAACCTTTTGCTGTCAGCGATTCTCATATAGAACACGAGGGAGAGTTTTATGATACCACTAAGGAGGGCGCCAAAGATGTACAGGTAAGTGGTGTTTTGTCTTGTAATCTCACTCCTTTCATTGCCTTAACACTCCACCCATCGTCTATCTGATTGAATAGTTCTCTACGTGCAGGGTAGAGTAAATAAATCAGTGCAACATTTCCAGAGCTACAAACGACCGGCCGGTAGTCCACTTGCTAAAGACAGTGAAGAAAAGAAACCCAAGACTGAAGATGATGGGAGTGCTCCGCCAATTTGAACACTAACAACTCCCTCACTTTCGGTTTTCAAACCTAACCGAATCTTGCGTGAATCTAAGACAGCATTTGAATCGATGACTTCATAACGTGGTCTCGTGCATTATGACTTTTTCTTGGTTTACCACTCTGTTATATTGTCCACATTACCGTTTTCAAGTGTCCTACTGGAAGCTTCTTCTCAAGCAGTATATTTTTTGGAATCCGGTTTAAATGTCACTATGCATTGAATTTTGCTTGTAAGTGATTTTTGTTGACGGTTTAATCATCGCAGAGATTTCCAGCAGCTCCTATCAGCAGCCTTGAATCTCCTCTTTTGTACTTACCTAAGGTTAAGGCCCTATCCGCCTGCTGACCTCGGTGTTCATGTACGGGCTGGATCCTGAATGGTTAAACCTAAAATTATTAAACGTTAGGCTATGATATTACTGAAGTGAATGTGATTTATTTCCAATCCATTGTTTACGATATGATCTTCACAGTGTACGGTTTAATTTTGTCCATTTATTTTACTTTTAAGATTTCTTAACGTTTTTTGAAACAGTTTGAGGGAAATTTCTTTTTTTTTTGTGGATTCGATTGTACAATATCGTTCACGTTGTTGTATAAATGGCGATCATTTTTCGATGCTCATTGATCCCTGGGTTCTCAGTTCCCAAGATACTTAAACTTGCCTATTGTTTGATTTGTTTCAACTATATTTGGTATTCAGAACATGTCTGACGGTGATGCGATTAGTGCTTCGGACTTTTACGTAAGGTATTATGTCGGACACAAAGGAAAGTTCGGTCACGAATTTTTGGAATTTGAATTCCGACCAAATGGCCAGCTGCGATACGCTAACAATTCGAATTACAAGAATGATACAATTATTCGGAAGGAGGCAAGTTCTGCTGGATTTTAGTTGTGAAATATTTAAATAAGTGATTTGAATTTAGGCGTTTATATCGCCGGCAGTCCTGCAGGAGTTGAAGAGAATTGTCGAGGATTCAGAAATAATGCAGGTTCGCGAGTTTTTTCACATGAAGTGTTTTCTATTACATATAAGATTGCTGAGTTATTGCTTCGTTTTTCAAGGAGGATGATGCTAATTGGCCGGAACCGGATAAAGTAGGACGACAGGAGCTTGAGATTTTGATGAATAACGAGCACATTTCCTTCACGACGGGAAAAATCGGCTCATTGGCAGACGTTAACAATAGCAAGGTAATTAAATTGTTTTGGTTTTGTAGTTTCCTATTTTAGGAGAAGCAGAGAATCGACGATAAAGTAATGCAGAATTTCGTTGAGCGTTGTAATGAATAAGTACTTCTTTAAATGTTTAGTGAAAGTCACTAATTGAAGGTTCTTTCGTGGTGAGCAGAACTTCGGACTCTTACGGGCTTGATAGGGTAATCGGTAAAGAGCACGGTGCCCGAAAAGCACAAGTATGGGTTCGGATCCCGTGCAATGCCGAAGTTTTGCCCATGAATCGCCAACTTTGTGAGGCTACAATTTGTGATCAGTCTCTTCTTGAAAACCTCACGCAGGGTTCTGCGGAAAAACGATTTGTTACATGTACTAAGAAAATTCAATGCTGTCAAAGTACATATTGTTTTCGACCCTTGAAGCTCTAACTTCCAATGGCTTATTTCCAGGATCCTGATGGACTTCGTTCATTCTACTATCTGGTCCAGGATCTCAAATGTCTTGTGTTCTCCCTAATTGGACTCCATTTCAAGATCAAGCCCATCTAAAATTCACTTGTTTCATAAATTTAATATTGAGCAACTGTCGTGTTCTTACTGTTTACATTCGACTTTGTTTATTTACGTGTTGTTTCCAATAAAAATTCGTCATATAGCATAAGTTTATCGATTAATTCGTACTCTAAGAATACAAACGGTTGTCAATGCCAAAATGGTACACTTTTTTTTTTCGAAAATCCAGCTGTGAAAGTGAGAAAAATGCATGACTTTCAGCGACGCTCACAGTATTTTGCAATGTATTCACGGGCGCGATGCGTAAACTGTTCACGGTTTGTCGACCATAGTTGGGCGGCTTGCATGTTCAGTGCATCGTCAAAGTCGATGAGATCCGTGAACAAAGATGACAGGCCGTGAATTACCTGAACACTTCGAACTGTCTTTTAGTATCAATTTCGGAAAGGCTTGAAACCTGCTTCTCTAACATGTACTAAGAAATGCTCCTCACTTGAAAATGCGATAAACAAATAGTTGATATATCACAAGTCTCCCTTTGTAAAGAACTAGCCTTTTTGTCTTGTGACTATCATTTTTTACTATGCACGGCTCCAATTGAGAAACAGGATTTTCGAATACTGCGAGAACTGGTTTAAATCTTTCTATCGGCTGGCTTTCGTGGTTCATAAGTGTAAAAGATGCTTATGGATTCAAAAGATGTAACACAAATGATACCATCAAGTGGGAGGCACGTCTTTTCAAACAATTGTACCGGTATACCCATATAATGTTTTATATAACATAGAGAATTATACATATTGTTCAAGCCCCAATTTGAACAAGTAATTATCGAACGAGGTATTTTCGGACCACTTTTATGACAGCTTCGAAATCTAGGGGAGTACAGTATTCATGGAAGTAATGAAATAGTGATTTGAAAAAAAAAACAGCAGTAAGGAACCAATCTGAACAAATGGTTTGAAAAAAGCCTACAGAGCGGAGACCACCGAACTTCTATCCTTACCCATGTACTTTATAAAATGAAGATCCTACGAAAAAGTGTCGCAATCGCAATCTAAGCCTACGATTTTTTCTGCGCTCCGTTAAAGAATGAAATTTCGTAACAATTTGTCTTCAAGAAACCACTTCTTAACAAACTGCAAACAAACTCAAACAAAACTGCAAAGAGGTGGCTTCGAACGAAAACTGATTTCTGCGTTCCACTCTAAAAAGACCCTTAGATTCTAGAAAATATTTGCCAACATATTTATGTTGGGGATCCACGCAGATGATATCTGATCGCGATCCTTTTTATACGATAATAAATTAATAAGTAAAAGGAATGTTCAAAGCATAAAGACCTGTGATGCTTTTTGTTAATCCGAGGGTTCAGTGAAAGGTGCGAACAATTCGAATGCTAACCCAGCCAACGACCTCCTAGCCGAGCCTCCCCGTTCAGCTTTCTTTCAGTACAGAGCATATCAAGTAGTCAGTGATAGATGAAAAAGAACGTAAGCATAACCTCCGAAAGATTTCTCGTCGGTCGCCATCCAAAAGCATCCAAGGAATTTTCTCGAAGAATTGATAGACAGATGCTGCCATCTTCATTTATGTTTGGATGGAAGACTCGCGTCAAGCATTTGACAGTGGGAGGCTAAAAATCATTCAGTGTCAGGGGAGCCATCCTTTCGAGAGCTCGTTAGCTTAACATACAGCAACAAAAAGTAGCAACTCTTACCACATTGTTATACTCAGGAGGTACCGAGATCGAAAATTTGAAAACGCCTCCTCTATAAATGCCTTCCTGGGGGCACACCGTGAGGATCTGCAAAAAAAATCAACTAAATATTCTCAGCTGGTTTAAAGATCGCATCGATTAGCTACATGTGGTTTCCTCAACTATATTTGTGTTTCACATCGATTGATTTATAACACTTACCATTTCATGGAGCTGAGAAGTTGACGGGAACGAAAGCTTGCACATATTTTGATTTTTCAGATTCGTCTCCAAATCTTTTATTTCTAAACGGTTCAATATTAATCGGCATAGCTAGCCAGAATACTAGCGATATCTTCTATCATGCCAATGAAATTGCACACAACAGACTGATTAAATTCAAGCAGAATAGTTTATGAACTCCCACATACTTTGACTTCTCATCGAATCTTAAGAAAATTACTTTTAATTGAACTAGCAGTGCAGAAAGGACGGTCCTCCAGACAGTGACTAGCTGGTCCGAGTCCCAAATCAAACAGAGTAGATACATTTAAGCTAACACCCAAATAACCCTTCGCAGATAAGTTTGCATCCAGTCACCGAAAAATCAGAAGATCCGCCCAGCTCAAAGCGTGGCCATGCTGTCACGCCTGTCACAGCTGCAGGTCGTACTGAACAATTGAACACACCCTTACTTCTATGTAACATTCAGCTGCAATGATACTGAGAAGACCATTTTCCTAACTACAACAGCGACCGCAGGCCAAAAGCCATGCTGGGTGGAAGACTTTTTCGAATTGATATTGAAGAACACTACAGATACGTACTAACTGCAATTGTATCAACGGCTTTATGTGAGAATTTACCTTGAGCGAGTAGCTTTTCTCGAATGGCGATACGCGTCTCCATATACTTTTTGTTGTCATCGATTCCATTGATTCTTTTTTGGAGATTCAGCATTTTGTCTGAAAAAGAACCTGGATGCTTATAAGCAAAAGCGCGAGTTCTGATGACAATGTAATTGGGGAGTGCGCCCACCTTCCCTAAAATATTGTCCGCTAGAGCTCAGAGAAGGAGAGGTACCCGATTTACTTATGCTTAGAGACGGTTCTTAAGCAAAGGAATATGGTTTTTACCTAAGTTTCAGAAGGGGAGAAACACCGGGATGGGTGAGATAAAAGCATAAACCTGGGATGATGTAATCGTTGGACATTCGGTTGAGTCATCGACCCCTCGCCCTGGGAGACAAGGAGTACCTTGTCTCCCAGAGCGAGGGTAAAAAAAATTTTTCGGGAAAGCAACCTTCCTAACCCCTATTACAGGCTCGCAAAATCGGCTATTGCACCCGCGCTCGATGTTAGAGAGGAGCAGCGGCCCCCACCTGAACTCGAATACATTTTCATCGGGCTCCTTTTTTCATTCGATGCTGAAACGTTTCTATAAAGACTTTTGAAAAATGCGATCATTAAAATGACAAGACCAGGGACTAAGACTGGTAGCCAAAAAGAAGAGCTCCCAAACTGAGGAATACAACCAGCGAATTTATGGCTGGGCACGAAACATCCAAGACGAACTT
>UZAF01019312.1:9451-21103 GCA_900617895.1 Haemonchus placei | reverse complement strand
TACCTCCTTAATGCCAAAAAATCAATAAACGCTAAAAGTACTTACGATCGCTTGTCGGCTTGGTACGATCCTTTTACGTCGCCATACGCGTTTCTTCAGCTCACCGATCGTTTCAAATAGTCGAACTCGTTCCGACCATCGTTCACCGGTGACCGATTCGATCCAGACATCAACAGGAGCCAGGCTCATCCTTTCCAATTACATTCGACTATATTACTACCACCTTAATCAATTACTAATTTAAGCAATAAACATCAGAATACACATAATCATCATTAAACCTAAAAGTATGACGACGAAATAAAAACGTCACCAACCAATCATAGCACCCAAACGGCCATGAACACTTTATTAATCACAACAAAACTCTGTTAGAAATCTCACACTTTTCAACACAATCATAGGCTATCTACAAATATACTCATTTCCATCATCACAATGTCATCAGTTAACTCGTAAAAGCACAAGTAAATCAATGCACTGGTCAAATAACAATACAAAGCTGTCATTTGTAGAAATCACTGTTATAATCACAACAACAACAGCACTCAAACTGCTTGGATAAAACACTGATTCATATTCACCGCCAATAGTCGACCCTTCAATGTTGGAGTGAGCCATGTATGTAGCTCACACCTTGTCAACCGGTGCTCTTCACGGAATAAAGTGAATATAAACGAAAGAACCGAAGAACACCACAACAGCAGCGATATGAGAAATACCGAAATAAAGGAAAAGAAAGCATAAGGATACAAACCTAACTTAACCAGTAAAACATCAACAAAACGAAACTCACTAATAAGCACTAGCAAAAAAAGCAACAATCCTGTTCTGGTACGACTTTTTCCTATTCAAAACTTGGTACTGTATAAACAGGGCTCTGAAGAAAACGAACTAAGGAGATTTTGTATTAAAAAATTCTACTTGTACTCCTTTATACATCGCCGGGTCACGAGGTCACATATCGTAAAGCAGCCTAGTAGAATTCCGGATCGGTTTCAGATTCTGCAGAAGGCTTTCGTCCAAGTGATTGCTGGCCTGAAGAGAAAAAACATCATCAGCTATTTATATCATAACTAATAATGGCATATTATAAATATGTACAAAAGAAAAACCAAAAGTCAATACATAGATAGATATGAAAACCTAGTAGAGTGCAAAACTGTAGTTTTAAGCCCATCAATAGAAAGAGGTGTTTGGTAACGTATACCAGTAGGTAATGTGCCTGGTCGCCAGTCGAAATTTCGGAACTGCTATTGGCGAAATTGATCGAATGCTTTGCTGCGAGAATATCGCTATAAAAAACCCTTCGACACGCAGGAACACCAGCAAACGGCAAACATCACAGTACAGTACAACAGTACTTCAGGTGGACCTTACCGGAGGAATCGAATAACAGTCACAAGAACAGTGAGCTATATAAGGAATCAAGGAGAATCTGAGTATGTTCACAAAAATCAGATAGGAGCTGATGGCCAAATCACTCGATCCATTCCATTTTACCCATAGAAACGTTTGCAGCGCACCTCCAAACCTTCCTTCAAACAGAAAAATTGACGAGGAAATTCATCTTATGAGCTTGGGCCAGGAATCTTGCAATCAGTTCACACTTTTCCAATCACTGACAGCTTCACTGTTGACAGATATCAAACAACCAAAAAATCAGCACCGTGAACGACGATGTACTTCCATTCTTGTGGACCCCACAACTTCAATAGACTGGAGCACTGGAAGTACGTGTCGGGAAAGTGCACTTTCAAGTCTAACCTAATCTGCGAACGTCTTCTCTATTGAATGCAAATTCAGCATTCGTAGTTAGAGGGGTCCAACTCTAGCGAATAAGCTGAAGATAAGAGCCGAACTCCGTACCAGAGTGGGCAACTTTCAGGCAATCAAGTTCGCAAAGTAAAGCCTCGCATTTTCCCAAGGCAGAGTAACACGTTAAACTTCCTTGTGTTTCGGGCGAATGGGCAAAGTGGGAGCGTAGTTATGAGCGGTCACGTGTAGCCAGGTGACAGCAGTTTCCAGTGGAGCACACAGAAAGGTCACACTGTGAATGAAACCGAATGGACCATAAACCATGAACCACCCACAGCACAACCAAATCTCTCAGAGGGTGATCCTTCGAGATACGCCTTACCCACACTCTCAGTGCAAATTCTGCCTCCAAGTAAAGCCGGACCGGTTAAGCGAAACACGCTACCAGTTTTCTCGGAATAAAATTACGAACCAGTGAATCGTAAACTAATGTGAACATTCAAAAGACGGGTATGGCATAAGCGATTCAACGACCGGAAGAGACTGTATCCTCAAGCCCCTTCAGAAAAATACGATCGTTCTTGGTTAGAATAGTGTTCTTCTGTCAACCACACGTTTTGAATATATTGTCCACAGGCCAATTATCGATAAAATACACAAACTTAAGGTTCCAGGTTTCATCATGGCAATCTTCTGCAAATTTCATAAAAACGGGCCAACCAACCAACCCACCAGAGTAGGAACCCGTCTGCAGCGAAAATGCTTTCATCTGCACAACTCTATTGTAAAAATTTCACATTACGCATCCGATATTTCGCGAACCATGAAAAACCTGGCTTGGCCTTGGCAGAATAGTTGAAACCTGCTGAATTACCTGGTAAAACATCTGCACCCTACTGACTGCTGTAGTAGCTGACGGTATATAAGCTGAAGCACTCAGTAACCATCAGTCCTCCGCTCTTCCACACTCCTCAAGCAGAAATATGAACGCCCTCATCATTTGCCTACTAGTTGTTTCATCTTGCATTGCTTTACCTAAAGGTAGGCTACAGCCTTCAGTACTAACTTTTATAGATACTGTTCCAGGACACCACATATGTAGCTATCACAAACCATTTTTTAGATTATTGGGGCTACGGATACGGCGACTACGGGCATGGTCATCATGGTCAGGACCACGACCATGGATATGACAAGGGATATGTAAAAGGATTCGAAAAAGAAGGATACGGTGAATACGGTAGCCACAAGTATGGTGGATGGGGACATTACGCTAAAGGAGAAGAGCGCGGCTCATACTACGGTATAATTCAGTAGAACTCTATAATTCGGAGTGAATTTTTGAAAAATATGCATTCAGGATCTGACTACGACAGGGACCACGGTCATGGAGGACACGAACATGAAGGCCATGGAGGCGGCTTTGAGTATGGTTATGCTCCACACCACCATGATCATGACGATCACCATGGGCATGGCAAACCTTATGGGTACTATTGAGATTATTTAAGATGGCTGTACTAGGCTTACATGCTGCACTGGAGGAACTGAACCCACCATTACCGTCAACATAGATGTAGCGCCTATACAGCTAAAATATCGACTAACAGCAATTCTGATAAAATTATTACGAAGTTTAATAAAACTATTGATTTTATCGTCAAATCAATCATTGAACATAGTGAGCGTGGCCAACCTTTGACTATGAGCACTTCCTTTACCCCTTAATCCATCTCACAGGCGCGTTCTCAATCTTCAGAGTGGAGAAATACTGCATTTCACTTCAGGCTCTATGAATCACTTTTAATAAGCCGAGATCAGAATCTTGAAGAGGGCGTGCAGACAGTTCTTCAAAGTGAGTGCAGTCAACTTAAAGCTGGGTGCAATCCTACGATTTTCCGCTGGAATCTTGCTTCGGCTATACAATCTATGAATCTATCCCATTATAATGCTTGAGCTTTTTTTCCTTCTGCCAAGTATTAAAGACATTAGTTACATAGAGTTGTGAAGTACGAAAATCGGACAGACGGATTGGGAAAATTACAAAGGTACCGCAATAGTTCGACGATCAACAAGCATCCTCTGCAGTGGTTTCCGAGCCACGAACCGAGCGATAAAGGTTTTCTGAGGCTCTAGTTTAGGCAACATACAAGGCTTTCAAGTATTTGACGGAGACAGTTTTCGATACGGTGGTCCCTTACTTCCACGTGTAGAAATTCGAAGGACACTTTCTGTCCTTACTGAGCACTCATCTAGGAACATCTGTGGGCAGGAAAAGCGGCCTATTGCGGATTTAAACTAGTACATCTCATTTCCAAATAGAGCACTGAAACCAATGGTACCCGTCGATGAATTGAATATAAAGAAAACTGATAAAGCAGACCAACTTTGAATGATTGACAGGTTGTATAATATTCGAAACGGAAGACAGAAACGTTCATGAACCGGAAACCGAAATAACAACAAGAAAATTAAGGTAGGGGAGGAACACTAAGAAAATGTTCGGCCGAGTTGAGGTGTTGGCTCATCTCAGAAGGAATTGAGGAAACAAAAAACTTAGAGGATTGAACTCATACTCATTGAAGTGCAGTATTCCAAGGTAAAGACCAACATCGCGCATAGTCTCTGTAGACTGAAGGCGTATCCGAATGTCGCTTAGACCTGGAAAAATTGTCAAACGCTTGGCGCAGAAGCATGATCAACGACTCCTCACATCGATTTAAAGTGACAAAGAATGAAGTCTTTGGTCGTTAATAAATCCTGTACGAGGAATGCGCCCACGCATTCGACTTCCACTCAAGATCGTAGCGGGGATAGTGATGTTATTCTCCCAGATTAACCGGTACCTATCACCCGAGCCCGGAGGTATGGAATGCTTCCTTTCCTGGGCGAATATCTATCTGGGATTTGAAACCGTGACCATTCATGTGAGATGGTGCGCCAAATGCCACCACAAAACTTCAGCCTATTTGCTTTGTTTACGATACATAATTCAAACTCAACATTCAAATGGTAAACACTCATCATATCTTACACAACAAATTTTTTCGCAACACTGCTGTCGCTATCTTATATTCGCATAAAAATCCCGTACCAATCGCGTAACATTTTTGTATCAATATCTGCCCTCACAAAGGATGAAGAAAATGGGAACAATGACCTTCTGAAGTAGCATTCCTATACCCGAATAATGGACTTACCTCTATCAAAAACCTTGCCCCTAAGCGTGTCAGATCGGGTTTGTTTTTGAGCACGTGCGTCGTTGGGATTTTTGTAATACGTCATGGTTTTGTACGATGACTTCTGTTGATAACCTATTGGTACAGTCACTTCATAGAAGCTATTATTCGGCGTCACTTTTTACGGGACAATCATAGGTCTGGAGAATCTATAGCAGTCAGTATTATCAGAATCTCAACTCTTACTGGTTCGAGCGAAAGATAGCCTACCACAGGTGGAAATGAACATTTGCAAAATACACTTAAACGACTGTAGCAGGAGGCAGAATTCGAACCCAAATCCAGGGTCACACCCAAGCACCCACGCAACAGGTTTTTTTTGCGGCAACTACCGCGACCACTGGAAATTCACACCTAAGCCTATGCCTAAGCCTTCCGTTTCATGATTAACATGACCAATCGTATAGAATGGTACGAATGTTTTACTAGTAGAATTGCTGGTTTGTGTAAAATAACAGAAAAGCAGTGGGAAACAGATTGCAAGACATATCAGAACCATTTTGATCGCCCGAGCAACGCTGGGCTCACCTGGTACCTTTGGCAAGACGGAACCCGCAAGTGATACATTTCCGACCCTAAAAAAATTCAAAGGATAAGGGAATACCCACGACAACGTGGGCGCTGTAAATTTGGCACCGAGTTAAGAGAAAACGTGGTTCCTCACTGATTCGCAAACTTCAGTGGGTAGTGGTCTCAATTTGATGTCGGAGAATAGATCGGCTTTACGAAGAGGGTCAAATTAACGATGAACGGCTCTCGCAGTCCAAAGTCACTTACCAGCTCAAGAAGCTGTTTCTATTTTCTGTCATCCATTTCATTGGACGCAGTCGCACCCAGCTACTGTTCTGTCACTCAACCGTCATTGCAATCCGTCGAGTGCCTGACTTCACCCTAAGAACTGAACACCCAAGATGAGGAGCTAAAAATTATTTTTCTCAGTACAGACAGCGAGAAATCATGAGAAGGCATGGTTCCGAACGCTGATGAATGAACTCAGATGGGAGAGACGGAAGGGGTGTAAGCTTTCAAGCAAAGAGCGACATTTATCTAATTGTATGAAACAAAAGGTTCCAAAGGGGCGGGTCAACTTTATTCTAACAAGCGTAAGTGACTGCGCAACCGCAAGAATGACATTCAGAACCAGCTACAGTAATGGTAAAAACTCCACATCAATGAGCGCATCAGAAGCCCAGAAGTATATAAGCCAAAGGTCGAATGATAGTGACATCTCACATCCTTCTAGCACTTTCTACTCCGACTTATCATGAACAGCTTCGCAGTAGTCATACTAGCTGCATTAATCTATACCGTTTTGGCTGACAGTAAGTTTTCAGCATTCATTCAGAACTATTTATAATAATCAAATTTTATGAACCGAAATTTATTTTATAGAAAAGACCTATGGCTACGGCTCCGGCGAATTTGGCGAGGGACTTTTTGGAAAAGGTCAAGGCTCTTCTTACAGCAAAGGTTACATTAAAGGATTCGCAAAGAAAGGATATGGTGAATATGGTAGCCACAAATATGGTGGATGGGGTAACCACGCCAAAGGCGAAGAGTATGGCTCAAACTACGGTAAGCAATAGTAAGTACATTAGTCTATGCCTTCACGAGTTATAATTGTAATCTTAGGAACCGAATACGACAAGGACCATGAGCATGGAGAGCACGAACGCGAAGAACACGTCGAAGGATACAAATACCACGACGATGGACACCACGACCATGACCACGACCACGACCACGACCACGACCACGACCACGACCACGACAACGACCACGACTACTACCATGACCATGACCACGATCATGACCACGACCACGATCACGCTCACGGCCACCATGACCATGGCCATGGTGGTAATGGCTATGGCCACGACCATGGCTATGACCACGACACCTGTGACGATCATCACGACGACCACGACCACTACCATCATGGATATGGCATACCTTTTGGCAACCATCATTTCGGTAAGGCTCTTTTCCTTGATTGACTTTCAAAGCACAGCATTCAAACTGTTTCAGATCATGATCATAATCATGGACACGATTACTACTGAAGTGTTACTAGATTCAGTGAGGTTGATAGATTCCCAAAGATTGTATTGCTTGAAATATAAAACTGAATAAATGTTTAAAACATCTAAGACCATCAAAGATATGATTCCACACACAGCATTACATGATGCATCTTTACCGAAACAGTCACCAAAGTTTTGAGACGATGAAGTGGTCCTTTGACCAGCAAACCTTTGCCTAGCTACTTAGACAATGCAGTTCCCATGACCATTCCATAAAGGCAACTTACATAAACGGATAGATCTCAAGATGGTAGATATCTCCTTGAAACCAACAGTTACTGCTCAGGGTGCAGCCATGTCAGGGTAACATCAGTTACTCCCTCCACATACTTTTTTGTCCTAAAGGCATCCAAAAACCAGATAATGTGAGTGTTGTTATCATCACTTCCCGCTTTGTGCGTATACTAGAAGGAGTATTGGTAATAGGGGTAAATATAGACATAACACACAACAAATCCGTCCTCCCAGAATTTTTGCCCAGAACAGGGCTTCTTTGCTCCCCTCCAAGTTAATCTAACACTCAAAAAAGCGTCATTGCTGAAACCCGAGATTAGCCAAAATGCAGTGAATTTCAATTCTACCCGATACACTTACACAGTGCACTCAAACAGTGCTATGCGTCCATCCTTCATTTCACCAAAAACATTATCTGGAAAGTAGCTCAATTCTGTGGCATCCACTATCAGATTGGTTACCCGAGAAAACAATGACACGCGTGATCTCAAGAATGTTTGCGCTCAGGATTTCTTTTTACTTGTATCTTTCCAAATTTCGGCCGTTTCATGCTATTCGTCCACCCTCATAAACAATATTTATTTACAAAGTCACTGTGACACTTCACCGAAAATACGTAGTCAATCAGTGCTCCTTGTTTCAAAGCCAGTTCCATTACTCTGTGTGGCATATTAACTGAAAAGCTCCCGAGGATTGCCCCAGAGTCTGCACTTCCCCATGCATCCATGATCGCGTCATGCAGCTGTCATTCGTGAAATGACTGCATGTAATCACTGTAAACCGTCTAACAATAATACCCTGCGGATTTTTTATGAGATTCAGATGAAGCTGCACGCGGGTCACTCCATAACGTCGACTCTGTGCGGTTGGAAAACATCAAAGTTGACGTGCTAGCATGGACGCTTGCATTATCCTGACGAAAACCTAGCTTATGCTGCAGCCACGGGTCAAAGCATGGCATAAGTTGGGCTCCACAATTTCTTGATACCCTTGCGAATCCATCCGACACCAAACATATGATTTTTGTCCCAACAGTCAGCTCCCCGAACCAGCGACGAAAATGTTTTTTACTATGGTTGGAGGTATACAGTGTAACGCTCGAAATTCGAAGAAATACTTGCTTCGAGAAAAATTCCAAGAGCCTCTTTTAGAAACACGGACATCACTGTAATCTTATGTAGCGAGTTTGGTAGCGTTTAGCGAAAAGTTCAGCTAGTGCATCAAGTAACTTTTTTGGTAAAATAAGGAGTGGACTTATAGTAATAAAACACACTGTATAAAAACAGGTACCGCTCCCGACACTTCAAATTACGTGGTAATGAAAATTCCGTACTCAGTCGACCATGGGATAGAACCTTTAAATGGTTGAAGATGACCTATTGTGAGAATTATCACAATGCTTTGAATACTGTGGGATTCCCAAGCATTCATAGAATCCTGCACCTCTTACAAAAGTTGCCGACCTTGTGCTTCAAAGTTTTTGAAGAAGCAATCACAACTGATTGGAAGCCAGCTGCGAAAGTGAACTGACGAGCAATATTGGACCAAGCTAACGGTTGGAAAACTCACTAATATTGGACCAAGCTCAAGGTTGGAAAACTCACTATCTCATAGTGATCTTTGAGGCAGTCACTGTGAAGTCTGCCTAATAAGTGTGAGAGCAAGTGTCAGTTAACTGGTAGAAGCATAAACAAATCATCGGCAAATTATATTTGACTCAGCCATATACATGGCAAGGGATGATATCTAACAACAACAAGACAGCACAAAATTGTCACCTAAGGCAGCCACTACCTGTTACAACAACAAACACCACCCCTGAACCATTTGAAATAAGACCAAGAGAGGAGGATCGTGAAATCCAGGGGATTGAGTCAGAGGTCTTAGGGCTGAAGAGGAACATCTGCAACAGATGAAGCGAACACGTCGGGAGATAATCAGCTTCCCATCGCTGCCCGCTTCACCTTTCCATTTTGTAAGGGATCATCATTCAGTCCAAATCATCATGACAGCGGCAAGAAGAAGAAAATAGTACCACTTCGAAAAGGAGCGTCGTGCACCTTACTAGGCCATGTGCGAATAAGTTCCCAAGTTGTAGACTTTGATCGCTTTACCACATACATAATGCGACAGACTTTAACAGAGTGCCCTAAAGATGCAAGAGATCTGATTCAAGATGCTCCTTCTCCCTACAATGATCTAGGACACCATTTACCAGTAGAATTATGTTTCCATAATTTCCGAGCTTCCTTTAACATCCTCCGGACCTTCTTTCGGACTTCTTTATTACATCCACACTTACGTAAAGATGTGATGACCACATTGGCACATTCATGATTATGTAATGATGTGGTGATCGCATTGGCTCAAGTCCCAAAACTATCTACGCTGTAGCAACAGCAACATTAGAAACCTGTTAGCGTAACAACAAAAACTTTTAGTACTAGATGGACACTGCGGAAGATCTCAGTATATAAGCAAGCGAACAAACGGCATCAATATTCCTCTATCTCCAAGCCCTTACTACATCTACCATGAACAGCCTTGTGGTAGCCGCTCTAGCTGCCCTAGCCTGCACCGTTTTGTCTATCAGTAAGTTCTTCCCATCACCAATTAATCAAATCATTAGCCACTCACCAATCGAAGACCATTATTCAGAACAATACTATGGCTATGGTTCGGGTGAGTTCGGTGAGGGTCATCACGGAAAAGATCACAACTCCTCGTACAACAAAGGTTTCACCAAAGGGTTTGAGAAAAAGGGATATGGTGATTACGATAGCTACGTATACGGTGGATGGGGAAGCCACGCCAAAGGCGAAGAACGAGGATCCTACTATGGTAAGCCGGTGTTACATGCATATCACGGTCTCCCCAAACTTCAATTGAATTCCAGGATCCGACCATAACAAGGATCACGAACATGGAGAGCACCATCGTGAAGAACACCACAAGGGACACGAGAACCACGATGATGGACACCATGGTCACGATCAACACGAACGCGACCGTGACAATGGCTTCGGTCATGAATTTGACCATGATACCTTTTCGTTATACCAACATCGCGATCATCATCATGATCACTACGACGGACCTGGCAAACCTTTCGGAAATCACCATTATGGTAAGGCTGTGAGAAAAATCGGGTCCAATCAATCACAATAATGTCTCTAGCTCTACAATCTAACAAAATGTTTCAGGTCGCAAGTCGGACAAACGCAGACATCATCACTACTAGGCGATTTCCAGATTCGATGCAGCTAAGAGATTTCGAACGCACTGGATATGCTTGTATATATTTGAAACATCGATAAATAATGTGCTTATGCTTCCTTCACATCATCATGAACTATTTCCAGAGACTGATTGATCCCGGATAAGTTGAAAATTTGGAGATGGCCTCAAATTCTCACACAGAGATTGCATTCTGACTGCTAACCCTGTTACTTCGAGGTTGTTCTATTCGCACAACTTTTGCCAACGACCAAGCAAAGTATAGATGCATGGCCAGAAGTCCTACACTTTCAAGCTGAGAAGGGCAGTGGTCAATTCTGAGGTTTTCCAGAGAATAGTATGATAGCCCCAAGATGGGGGACACATAGGTATTAGTCGTAAAGGGCTAAATCGGGGCTGTAAAAATGGTGCCGCAGAATTTCCCAGCTGAATCGCAAGATATAGAGCTGTTCCTTGAGACAAGAGGGCCTTGTATTGACGTGGGGCAGCTATACTTTATCGAGTACCATCTGAAGATTTCCCGAAAGTTGTTAGCTGACAACAGTAAAGCTCGCTCGTAATCGTGGCTTCCGGAGGGAAGAACTTCTAGTGATATACTTCGCGAGCGCCCACCAGACGCACAGCATTACCTTCTCCCTGATCTGATCTTACGGCCGATTTAGCCTTTTGTAGTTGATCCCGGAACTGTGCCTCAACCTGTGATCCACGTAAAAAGAACCACTCCTTATGTTTAGTGATAAGTTGTTCAACGACTCGTTTTCTCGACGAGAGCGGGTAAGAAGGTAGAAGGTGCGAATAATTGCAGAGGTCGCCAATCTAGCTTTCCGCGAAGTCTACTACCGCAGCAATGCTCACAGTTATGTGGATATTGCTGGTTTGCAGTCAAGTAGTGTTGGATAGTGTGAAATGAGCTCCAATTATACATATCAAAATTTTGTACGATTCGCTCCACTACGAAAAAAGTTGCGAACGAAAAATCGTTTGGAAGAGGACTTTTGAGCGGTACTAAAGTTGCTTAAAGGCTCCGGGCAAGGCAATTTACGAAAAATTTGGGGTACCCTTTTCTGACGGGAATTCATAGAACTACTCTAGAATAAAGC
>UZAF01019311.1:10498-25027 GCA_900617895.1 Haemonchus placei | reverse complement strand
AAAATATTTCGGTTGCTCCTGTGTTTAACTTCTTACCTTTTCGCCATGTAAGATAGACCCACGTTTGCGATGATCTTGTGTCTTGGGGAATCGCATATTGCATACACAATTGTGGAATCGATTTATTCGAGTACGAAATCTGTTTGTGTGCTGTCTAATGAGCTAAGAACTTTGCTTATATTCCAGAGCGGGTATGCTATCAGAAGTTCGGCAGGAGCCCGATCTAACTAGCGAAGCTGATCTACGAGCAGCTGAAGTTGTGCGACCTGAAGATGTGTTAAGGCTCAACTCGATCACCCAAGGTAATCCTTTTTTGTCATTTTTTGTCTCCTGTAACGAGAAGAAGACCAGAAGGAACATGTTTGTTTGTATTTTCAATAAACTCTTATACTTGGACATATTACGTTTTGACTTCACAAGCTTTCTTTGTTAGGCAGCGGGAGAGACGTTGTTCTGTCCCTCGGATTCGCCAGTTCTGCAGCCTTATTTACTTCATGCAGTTGTGCATTTGATGTTACAACTTCGATGGCTGCAGTTAATCTTCTATTTGAAGAGTACTATCGTATCTAAGTCGAGAAGCTAGAATATTCTTCCTTTAAATTTTCTCAGCAGTGAGCTGCACGGTAATTGAGAGGGGTCGGCGCATTACTTTATGTTCAATTCGCATTCATAATCAAATAGAATACCCTTATTTTTTTCGTTTTGTGAAGTTTACTGTAGATTTCTTCAGTACTGAAGTATTCTTTCTTGAAGTAATGAAGTACAATTCGCGGCTTTTGTCAGCGCTAAGCTATGCTCTGCTTACTGCTTAAGCACTTTCAACTATAAATCGAATCGCGAAACCTAGACCAGTCAAAAGGGAAGTTAGAAGCATAAATGCTTCGATTATGAACTGTCGTGAACTCTTAGTAGCTTGTGAAGGTCTGTATAAAATCACCTGCAGTCAATCGACGATTCTGTAGCTCTTCGTGGGAGAGTTTGTATTAAAGAGCTAATATTCCTCAACGATTTTCTTTCAACTCTGTCGGGTTAGAAAGCGGCATCAAACACCATGTAGCTAAGGAAAAAGTGGTCTGTTCATCGCACCAAACTTTTTAGCCACCCTGTAGTGGCCAGATGATTAGAAAACTTCAGTAGAAGAGTTACGTTTTTGTTTTCGTTATGGTCAACATCGCATTCTGTGTATTGTTTCAGACTATCTCTGCAAGCCGTCGGCTAACATTTACGATATAGAATTCACTAGATTCAAGATTCGAGATCTGGATACGGATCAAGTCCTGTTCGAGATAGAAAAACCATCTGGTTCGTTGTTTCCCTCCCAGTATTTTATTTAATTATGCTAGAACTGGTTTATTCTGTCATCTTTGATAAGTACTTATTTGTCAAAGACACATCAGTCTGATTCAATTTTGGAGATTATTACTTGTGAAACTTCCCTTGTACTCATGGGAGGACCTTTTGTGCAGGGCTACTCTTCAGTTCTAGCTTTCAGATGACGCCTCAGAGCGTGAGGATCAGCCAGCTGAGGCGGCTCGCTATGTACGCTATAGGTTTTCCGAAGATTTCCTGCATTTGAAGAGGGTGTGTTTTCTGTATTCTTCATGTTGATCGGTAATAATTAGGTTACAGTGAAAGGATTGTGATGGATATGGTGCCATGAAATGAGAGATGCTTTTGAGATCTAACACTGTCACTGTACAAGTCTATTGTTTTTGCTTCATATAACCATAAAACCTCGCTAGAATTAGAACCTTGACTCACAACTCCCATGATTCAATTCTTAACTTTTTGCTGGTAATTCCCCTATACCTTGAGATGGAACACCGGCAGCATATCGTTAAGTGAGTTCCACGAATAATCAAGCGAATACACATCCTGGAACTCGAGCATACTCGGCAGTGATGCATTGACTATCTTTGTATCGATCTATACTTTCCAGGTTGGTGCGACTGTTGAATTTGTGGTAGGTAGTAAGCCCATCAACAAGTTTCGGATGGTAGAAAGACATTTTTTCAAGGTGAGTTAGTACATTTGTTTTACATTGTTCTTGCTTGTTTCTCAACCTTTTTCCTCAATAGGCAAACGTTACGAGAGTAATACTGTGATCTATGCCCACTGAAATTTTACTCAAATGGTTTTTTTATGCGGAACAACATTTACATCGTGACATCTGTTTATGACTTTTGTGCGGTTTTTTTAGAGTGGAAAAGCAGCAGTATTTTCGATCGTATTCCAATTATCACGAAGACAAAAAATGAATGCCAAGAGGCAAAAATTGATGAAAAATTTAATAATGTTCACAAAAGTAACACTGAAAATATCAAGAACACAGAAGTACTATGACAAGATTGATTCATCGATGGAGGGTTAAAGTGGAAAATGTGTTAAATGCTCCTGAATTCTCGTGATTAGATTGCTGTTATTTACTCGGCATAGTAGGAGTTGGACTTGTTCATCGTTAGATGTTCTTATGCTGGCTTCTAGTGATATCGTCGGCTGTGTTTCAGCTACTACATTCCGGGGAGATTTTTGTGGCGAGAATCGAAATTCACTGTTGAAAGTGAATATTGAATAGTGATCCTGTCCCTTGTTAGTGCATTTTTCCATTTGCAAATGGTGCAACTGATGTGCTGAATCTGTTCTTGCTGATGTTTGAAGAGTGTTAATATTACTCCTTGACCTGTATTTCTGTCCCTAAAAAACTGGATATTAAGCCGATTAGTCGTTAGAGGGATCGATGGCGACGTCACTTATTGTTAGATCTACCTCTTTCCCAGTCATGAGGACGCGTTTAAAATGCACAACATCAAAGAAGAGCGAAATTTAGTGGATGGATGTTTGCGACCTGTGTACCTGTGCGTAAGAAATTGATCTTGAACTTCATGGCTGCAAAAGGGCAATGGACTCACTCGATGCGCAAATGGATCGGCAATCTTATGATTGAGAATTAAAATTTGATGGGAACTCTACAATAAAATTGACGCAAAATCTTGTGACATTAATTCACTTACATCGTCACTTCTCCAGAATCTTCGTCGTCCTTGCGCCGTCACCACATTTTGAATTAGCACGTTGGCAACCATGCGTCCCGATGCCAGGGCGCACCTTTTAAGCTCGCTGGGGTATTTCTATTATTTATCAGGTGTTCCTATAATTTTTCATGTTTTCATGTATTAACTGAGCTCACAGCCTTCTTGAGAAACTTGAAGCATTGCGGTCCAGAATCATTTATTCTAGCTTGAGATATAAGAGAAAATAAAGGTTAATGTAAGGACAATATAAAAGCGTGGTCGCCAATGGGTTAATCTCCAAGTTACCGCCAAAACTACTACTCAGTTGGGTCAGGAATGTAAAATCAGGAACGCTTCTCTCAAAAACCATGCCGCAAATGAGGAGAGACGAACTTCGAGCAATCGTATTGCACGCAAAGTGCCGCAGTTGCAGTGCTCGTTCCGCTGCCTTCAACAATAACACTGCTTTCGAAGAACACCTCTTCAGGCGACCGGTGGTCGCCTAATTGCCGTGGAGACACGATGCTCGACGATCTCGCTTCGAACGATCAGTTGCTACTGATGCTGTCGATTATCAGCGGCCGACTTCTAATCCAGGCAGGTCTTTGCTAAGTGGATTCCGCACCATCTTACCGCAGCCAGTCGCTTCTTTTCGCCCCTAATCTGTATGAATTTCTGCGGTATCTGATGACGGGAGATGAGAGCTGGATTCTCCATAACAGCGGGATAGAGCCGACGAAATCACTAGAACCCAGCATAAGTATAACTAACGATAAACAAGTCCAACTGTTGCTATGCCGATTAAATAATCAGTATAATTACAGAAATAGTGACTCTAATTAAAAGAACTCGGAAGTATTCAACACATTTACCACCTTTACCTTTCATCGAAGAATCAATATTGGTCATAGTAGTACTTCTGTATTCTTGTTACTTTCAGTGTTAGTTTGGTAGATATTAATGTTTTTTTTCATCAACTTTTGCCTCTTAGCATCCGTTTTTTGTCTTCGTGATAGTTCGATTACGTTTGGAATTACTGCTGTTTTTCCTCTCTGAAAATCGCACAAAAGTTATAAATAGATGTCGTGGTGTAAATGTTGTTCCTAATAAAAAAACCCCTTTCAATTGAAGTTCCGGTGGGCATAGATTACAGTATTACTCAGGCAAACTAGATTGACAGAGTTTCGGATTTCCAGCTGTAAGAATTCTTTTTATCTTTTGGTAGATAGTCACATCCTGAGGTAATCACTGTTCGAGAAATAAGTCCTAAGTTGATCAAACAACTTTGAATTATCTTGCCAGTTTACAGTTCCGCATTGTTGAATCACACAGTTTTGTAGTGTGTTGGTATTTCCACAGTTACGCGCACATGTGTGAATGTGCTTAAAGAGAAGGAAAAGGGGTGTGTATTTGCAGGACCGCTTGCTGAAGAGTTTTGACTTCGAATTCGGATTTTGCATTCCCAATTCGAAGAACACCTGTGAACACATATACGAGTTTCCTCACCTGAGCCCTGAACTAGGTATGTTTGTTGCTACTAATAAAGCTTATATTACATGACATTTTTCGAGCAATGCAACACCATGTGAATATTTGAAAGCTTTTTACTTTTTGATGTTTGAAATATAGCCGACACAATCACAACCTTTGGTTTCATCATTATTTTGGGCACTGTACTGTTTCAACTCATTGCCGTAATCTTTTTAAGTCAGTATAGAAAAGCAGACTACCACTTTTGGGTGCAACAACGATGTCTTTAACCTTTAGAGCAAGGCAGACATTCGATGGAGAGTGAAGGGTCTCAAGAATAGTCAAACACAACGGGTCCCGCTTTTGAGATGGCCCACACATTCATTCGATACTTTATACTTATTCAAGAAAAAATCTACCAAAATGGTCGTTAGTGAGACCTAGGCGTGGCCAACCATTCATTTCTGAGATGAAATCAGATTAATGACGTGTTTGCGAGTAGCAGCGTATGAGATAGGAGGAAAACAAACTATTCCTTCATTAGTGCCTTGCAATTCCCTTTGTAATGAATGCTTGCTTTTCGCTGCCAACCACTATTCTTAACATAAATTTTGCTTTGAAGTGTTCTGTGAAGTGTCGAGTAGTTTAAAATCAAATTTAGTGAGAGAAATGGTGGAAAGCCCGTACGAAACTCGCTCGGATAGCTTTTATTTTGTGGATGACCGGCTTATTATGCACAACAAAGCTGATTATTCATACGACGGTTAGACAATGAAGGCAAAAGCGCTTTTGTGTCGAATCCCCAATTGAAAAGATTTATCTCTTGTAATAGAATGTAGTTTCTCGTCTATCCTTGTAGTTGCGAAATGATGTGAGGCTATATCAAGTGACGTGTTTCTCAACGATGTATCACTGTTTTAATTCATACATATTGAATTTCTAGTGGTTGTTTACCTAAGTTATGCAATGGTTCGGATTTCTTTGTAACTGTGATGACAGAAATTCACCAAAGTTGTGAATAATTGCTTCAGTGGAGCTTTAAATATTTCCTTTTCTGGAGGCCAGTAAATTCGCCAGTTCGTGTTTGTTGACATTGAATACTAATCAATGGATCTCTTCGCCTCTTCTTTTGATCCTTTCAGAGCTTTCTGTATTGCATACTAAAGCACCAATAAAGTATGTTATACAGACTCAGTTCGGCTCTAATAGAGAGCCATCTCCCCTCAAATGTCAGATAGTAGCTGAAAATATGGGCCAAATGCAATCAACCTCAATTCCGATCAACTGAAATCGAGGGGCGAGAGGCTTCAGTGGTCTGTCTTAGATCAGGTCTTAACATATGACCACTTATTAGCAGCGTTTCTCATCTTTTGCCGATGCTTTTCCAATTGATACAGATAATTTATGCTTCTGAGTTAACAAACCATTGAGAATCATATAAAAATGCCGTTATGCGAAGATGAAACATGTGATATGGCACGAATAGCGGAATCTTTTAAAATGCTTATATTTGAAAGATTTGAATGCATCATGACTAGAATGCGGTAAGGTCAAAAGATCCTCCCAATATATCCATTCAGAGCATATATTAATGCGATATGTACAAATATTGCTACATTAGGCTTTTAACTTTCCCGTCCCTTTCACCTAAACGAATCAATTTTGTTGCTGTGATCAGTCATTTAGGGCGTTTATTATCCTCGTTCTCGCTTTCTTCGATACATGCGTTGCAACGCTGAGGAGCGAGATCATTTGCTTGGCGGTGTACTCCTATAACATTATTTAACAGCACTTTGAGTTATGATAATACAAAAGAACGGTTTTAAGTGAGAATTATGATGCTGCGGCTATAGTAAATGGACCCACCGTATGCTTGCTAATCCATTCCTCGAGACCGTTCTCTGGTAAATAGAACGCTTTAATATATCCTTCAACAAATGCAGTATGCGGTACAGGGTGAAGATTGCAGATTTGCTCAAGCTGTAAAGACGATAAGATCTTGAAGGACATGAGTATGTGAAGGCCCTTCCATCAAATGCTGGTATATGAACGTGGGTGTTTTTACTCCAAAGTTCATCAACTCAACTTCTAGGAACTTCTATCATCTTCCCATTATCTTGATCAACTCCAGCTTGAAGGAGGCCGCGCACACGTTTATATGTTAGGTAGGCTGCGAGTGGATGCTATTAGGAAAGTCCTACAGAAACAGGTTCACTGCTTGCACCCACCATTAATTCTCCTTCAACGCTACCTCAGGATACTCCTTTAACGTTACCTCGGGATACTGTCATTATTAACACCTTTCTATAATTCCGCTTCACTTCACTTCAGCTAGTGGCCGCTCAAAAGGTCAACAAAAAGTACACTGCTGATTACTGTTGTAGCGAAAACGAAAAAAAAGAAGCTCAAATTGGTTTTATTTTGTTTCTTAACGAACCTTTAGTATCAAATGTTGGAAGTCAAGTTGCATCAATGCGCGGCCTTCTGTGGAGCACTTCCCACCTTCACAGTATCTATAACACGAACAACCGTGAGTATGTGAACTATCTTAAACAATCACAAGCTTTTCACACACCCTTGAACCAAGGCATTGAAAGCATAGTAGATAGTCCTATTCCATAACAATGCACGCCCTGCTTCATTCAAATGAATGGTTTCAGTCACGCGTTCCAGCCGCAAAGCGAACCCTTCAAAGTCCTAAAATGATTGATGACTGTTAGCGAGGTCATGACATCGATATGGTCAAGGAAAGGTTTACTTTAATCATAAAGTCTACGTAGTTGCTATGACGACTTTGCAATTCATTCACATCCCATTTCGTGTTTGAAACAGCGGCGATGAGAACAGGATATTTGAGCGCTCGACTGGCTACACAGTCGTAAACGAGACGACGAGTATCAGGAACGACTGATAATACCTTAATTCGTCATTAAAATATTTAGCAGTTGCTCAAATGAACCATAGAGAAAAAGTTGATATTTCTCATAAGCTAGAACTGCAGAAGTTGAAATGAAGCGAAATGCTATGGGAACAAATTCGGACAATGGCAATCTCATACTGAAGATTGATTGTCACGAATACCCTGAAAATTGCCTTACTTTGCTATAAAATTGGTCCAAATCTCTCATTATATTTTCACTAGTGAGGGGAAGCAGTGACTCCATCACAGGTCGAACAAGATCAAGTTGTCGAGCCACAAATTCCCTGTAACACTTTATGTTTTGCAGTATGTCGGTCGGCAGAAGTCACAGAAGTCACTGAGTTGAAAAACAGACACTGATTCCACGGCTATAATTCTTTCTACGATGCCATAAAGTTGATCAACGTGACTGAGGTTCAGCCCTGAGCAAAGTGCTGGCCGCACCAACCGCAAACCCTACAAACCGAGATTCCTTTTTCAGAAGACTAAGAAAACTAAAGAAATATTCTTCAATTGAGTAACCTATAATGAAGAAAATGTTGAGCAGTCATCAAAACGAGATTGAGCGCCTCTTTCCACTCAGAAAAAAGTTTGTGCAACCTTCACGAACAACTACTGACCTTTTCATGTCCTCCAGCTAACAACTGAGACTCATCCACTATAAGTCGGTCAGAAATATCCGAAAGCACGGCCTCAATACTACTGAGTGGTTCCATTGTTTCTGATCCGTCAGAACCAAAAAATAAGCAGATCTGAAATGGGGGAAGCGCTGCTTTTTATAAAAGTTGAAAGCGTGCTCAACTGGTTTAGCCTCATTGTAAAGTAGCGATTATATAATGTAGGTATTAGGTTGATGCATAATTATTGCGGATTTGTTCGCGGCTTCTTTTCTATCGATACAATTTGAATATTGAATTAATAATAGCACTAATTGGTAGGAATCAAGGAACTAGATTGAATAGGAATAATCTTACCGCTTACCTTAACAGAAATGCGTCTATTAAATAAAACCATCTTAATATTCTCCACATCATGCTCTACTATTTCGAGAAAGGATAGAAGGTGGCAGAGTCGTCTCGCGATCTCAACGAACTTTTCGGCGATGGAGCAGTCAGCCAAACCAAATAAGGAGTGGCATCTGCTCCTGAACCCTCTATATTCACCGACAGAAACTCCTATGAATTATAACGTCAACAGTGTACTGAAAGATTGGCTAGCGAACAGAGCTTACGGCGACTATAGACGATGACTTGATGGGCGATGTCTAGGCGTGGTTTGCCTCCAAGAATCGAAACTTCTACGTCTTGGAATGCCTAGCAAATGAGAAGCAGTGGTTGACGTAGGGGGTGGATACGTTCCGGAGTAATTATTTGAAAATATCTTTGTTAAATATTTTTATCGTTTTTTTNTTTTTTTCAAATAAAATTTTGAAAAAAAGAACCGCAATAATCATGAATCAACCTAATGTATGCAGTGACGTAGTCGCTCTCTCAGGCGTTGTTTGATCAAGTCCCAGAAAATTCTTTGTATACTCTAATAGATTTAAATAAAAGTGCATGAGGTAATGCATGACGTACTGAATAGAAGAAATATTCATACTGCTGTGTTAAGGCAGGAACCGAGTACTCTGCTATGGATGGCAAGAGGAACGTCATGCGGATATATCGGCCTGAACCATAAGTCAACGAATAGACGTATTAATTGATGTATAGAAACATTGTAAGCTCACAAATTCAAAAAGTCTTACCAAAAAAGCGTAGCAAGTTGAGCGCGGTATTGCAAATATTCGGTGTTTGATCAGGTCTGAAAGGCACTAAATGGCATAACTGTACAATATAAATGAATCTCTAAGCTCCTCCAAAGTTATTCGCTTTTCCCTACCCTTCATCATTCTCTTCAGTTTCGTTTCTCTCATCGCGAGTTTTATCGAGTTCTCCCACTGATCTTGGCATGTGAGTAGGCTGCTTTTGCGACTGAATGACTGCCAAGTTGACTTCCGCAATAATATCCCACCGCAAGTTTACATAATAGAAAATCCTCACCTCTATTTCCGCACTGCCGAAGGGATTGACAAAATCAGCAGGCATTATCGAGAATCCACGCTGCTCTTCAGTAACGTTATTCGCCGTCACGCCAATGTTGCCCTTTCGTTTACGAGATTCTTCCAAAAAGGTGAAGTCCTGAAAGAACATGGGGTTCCTCATTTAGCGTCCCTACTGTCGGTTCCGAAGGGAACAGAATAGAATGAAAATGGTGTCTGAAATGTGAAATGTGAACATAGAAGCGAAATAGCTTACGTGCAAATCGAAAATAGTGAACTGGTGAGGTACTGGACATAATGTAAAGCATTCATTCTCCAAGAACATTCGTAACTCTTCCATTCGTTCCGAATGATATCTTATGAAGTACATGACGACTTGTTTCTCTAAGGACACCGTTAGTTCATCGGAAGCGTAACCAAAAAAAGAGCGGCCAAAGTGACGAAATCTAAATTTTCGGTGAAGATTAGCTGCACAGAAAACAGGAAGGATGTAGACTTACTTATTTGCCATATCAACAATATCTAACAGCTGATCAAACTTCAATGTTGAGAACTCTTGGCTGCACAAGAATGAATGCATTCGGGACAGCGCAACACGGAAAACAACATGCATACTCGTCATCATCTGGTTGACCATTATACCGATATTGGCTTAATTGTATCAAATAGGTTGAGAAGCGGTGCTGTTGGAAAAATCTCTCAGAAAACTCTTGATCCACTTCTATAGTTCTCGTGTATGACCATAACAGAGGCTGGGTAATACTAAGCTCAAATGAATCGGAGGAATATTTTTAGGAATCAGCTTTGAACTGAAGAATCGCTCGAGCGAGAAAGAGAAGCAAAAAGTGTATGTGCTACTCACGATCGTCCGCTTTGCTCATTCGCTTCCGCTCATCGTCATCAGTATGAAAGCGAATAATCGTGTGATAGATGGTTAGAATTTTACACATAACGTAACCGAGTTCCCGGACTGTCGACACAATCTCCTCACTGCTGACACGCTGAATGATCAAAACAATTTAAAGATGGTACACGTCACTCTACATCAATGTATTTCGGACAACCTGACACAAATCCTCATAGGAAATCTCAGCTGTGTCAGTTAGCGTTTGGCACATCTTACATCTTTCCTCAACAACTTTCTGCGAAGATTTCTTTATAGTTGAAACGAAATGGGAAATGAGCTTCTTGGATGCAGGCTAAAATAATCAGCAGATAGTAAAACAATAAGAAGTACATTCACAAAAAACCGGCAAAATAACGTGAAACGAATCACCTCAACTTTATTTAACATTGAGTAAGCTGAATAGACTGAAGCGTATCGATCATGATCGAAAACTATAGTGAACGAAGCTAAAGCAGAGTCAAGAGCGGTCTCAATCAGGTTCGTGGAACCAACCAATTTCGTCATTAAATCACTGGAATAACATTTCCGGACAACTGGTTAATTGAAAATAAAAAGAAAAACCCAGTTTCCTTCTTCATAAAGTACGAAGGAATATCGACGTACCTCACACAGCTGAAATGTCGATAAGTATTCGCTGCTTCTTTAGCTTCCAAGCACACTCTTATAGCTACTGGGAAATTGCCATCCTGAAATCGCACTTCTCACATACTATAAAGAAAGATTTTGCTGCTATTCACATACCTCTATACAGTCTCTAAGATGAAACTCGGTCTCATATAAAGTCTTGATGATTCGCAAGGTTGAGTGTAAAGTCTTCAACATGCGCTTCTTCTTCTCATTCGCAAGAATTGAGAGTGCGGTTCGGCTCTGTGCTAGCGCACCAGCGAGAGCTCTACATATAACAACGATGTGAACATGATGAACTAACGGCAGAGCGGATATTTTCCACTGCACCCTTTTTAAAGATAAAACACTCCTACCTTCTGATCATTACGATTTTGCACACTAACTCGTTCAGGCTGTCTCTAATGGAATCCATGTCTTCTATTTGAGCATTGTAAGAGGGTGACTGCAAGGAATCAAAATTTTTTAGTATGAATATATATCNCAACGCGTGTGATTGTGTATGTCGGAAAATTCATCTATCGCTATCCTGGACTTAAAGCGGTCAAATTTTGAAGGCCGCAGAATGGGGTGGTAGGAGACGGGAGCCATAGTGCGTGTGACGCCTTTTGCACTAACAAAAAAACTTTGGCGTTTCCGTCCAACCTTTGAGATGTGAAGGTAATGTAGATATTTGGTGACAGAATCCAATATCAACTAACGGCTGATAACGATAAATGATTACAGGAGTCAGAAGGTCATGGTCGATCATGGAATAGTAAAAGAGGACTTCGGTTCTATTTATTGGTTCAGATTACAGGAGTGTTCTTCATAGGCTATATGAGTGCGACGGAATCGAAGATAGTAGGTATTAATTGACAGCATTTTCTGAGAGCTAATGAAAGTGTAGAAATGTAAACGTAACTCCTTGTTTCACTATTAACAGCGGAGGGCTGCAGTAGTTCCGTATGTATTGTACAACCACATTTCTACCACCGGACAAAACCCATTCAGTTTCTGATCCCTTTCGCATTCGCCATGTAGTTTTAATTAACTGTTGTGTTTTATGCGATAAGAGTGATTTGTAGTGTAGGTTGGCAAAAGATGGGAACAGCAGTGATAGTGACAACAGGAAAGACGGTTGAGGTCAGTACCATATGAGTTGAATGAAATGCGGTTCATCACTTGCTATTATCCTCTATATAATGTAACCACTGCGCATCTAGGTTAGCGTGTCCTTTATAGGTCGCGATCTTTTTTGTCCCACGATCGGCTGCGACAAAGTTAGGCGCGACATCATCAACAATCTGGGGATTTCGACCAAAGATTCGGACCCTGGGAGGGACTATGGGCTTTTGATAATGGCATTATCATCAATTATTGATAATGGCAAGTACCTCAGTTCAAGGCTTTGGTTGATTAATCAGATTGCTCAGTAGAGGAAGAATGCTTTTACCAATAGATCCAGTGAAAGGAAGAGAATCCCTAATTCGATTAATATCACGAGCAAGAACAGCAGAAAGAGAACTCTAATCATAAGCGAGAATATCACCACATGTTGACAACCACTTGCACCGATCTATTTAAACTAATATCCTCAAGGCAGTTCCAAATTTGTAGAGCTAGTTCATCTCTAGGCTATCCCCTTCAAATATTTTGTGATCACAAATGCTTAATTGCTCAGAGGATTAGCCATTGCTCACTACAACTACTTAGAGCGATCCGACTAGTATAAAATAAAGAGGTTATATACAAGAACTATATGACCTTATCCATAATCAGAGTGGAAATCTTCTTCGACACAACTTGCAACTGGGATTTCAGCCTCATTCGCTCACGATCAATATCTTCAAGACGTAATTCAAGGCCAAAGAGTTTCTAGAAATACACAGTAGTAGTTCAAGTATTGAGGAGAAGAACGATATACATCGACAATCATGCACTAACCCTCATCTCGTAGTCGATGGCATTGAAATCGTCTTCTATAAAGTATGATGCATCAATACTGTCAATAATGTCATCTTCGCTTTCAGGGGCTGGAGCAGCACATGGTCGAACCTATATTTGCAATGGCAGCAAGGGTTGTATAGTCAAGTCAGCTTCTTTAACAATAACGTTTCTCACAGAAAAAAGCACGTTGCATAGAAATACGATGCCGAGAAAGGTGAAAAATAAACTCAAAATCAGAAAATTAGGAATTCTATAGGAATTCATAGCCCAGAGCTTGCAAAAAATCTTCTCAAACACTAATGTTGACGAACCACTATTGAGAGAACTCAATTAAAACCATTTAGATGAAGTTGACTTTTAGTAGTTCATATTTTAGTAGTGAAAAACTGACCTTCATGACACCTAGGACATTGGTTTCATAATCTTGAGTGAGCGATCCGTCATGGGGAGATACCACATAATCTGACATGTCATCCATCTATAAGACTATTTTGAAAATGGAAACAGCAGATTCGCATTTTCCACAAAATGAAAATGTGATTGCAAGCAAGTAGAAATGTATTTAATTTTATGCTTATCGCAATGTACTGTAAACACTCACAGTTACATCTTCCGAAAACGAGTCGCCAAGAGTTTTCAAAGTTTTTGTGAGAGAAGTACGTAACTTGTCCATGTTCCCTAAGCATTTAAGGAAGTTTGAAAGTGAGGTCAATCACGTCATTGAGGAGCAGTTCGAGTTCTTTTGACCAAAAGAGGATGGATTCACCAATTTTGAGCTGATAATGAACTACCTGCAAACGGTGTAAATTTTATTTTAGTTGACGCAAAATACAAGTATGTTAGATACCGGATGTTTCTGAAAGGTTACTGAAAAGGACTTTTTAAAATCATCAGTACATACTAAAAAAAACTTGACGCCTGAAATAACAGCCCTCAGACAACACGCTGAGCTTCACGGCTGTTCTATGTCAGCTTTGCACAAGGCTAAGGGAACCTTGCAAGAAATGCTGATCAGTCAACATGAGGTAGCTGTGATGAATGATGAAGCGCTCTGAGAAGTCCCTTACTCTGCCACCAACTGCGCTCGGCTCGATGATTCAAGCGAGCCTCATGACCGTTGACAACTAGTTCCTAGCCTGCAAAAAAAGGATACACATTAACCAACTTGGAGGTAGCAGAAATAAATGTCAGGGAAACTGCTACAGTTCAGGTTAAAAAAGAAGCAGGAGACTTCAGAAAGGCGCCGTTCATCTACAGTCCATCGCCTCTGAGTGAAAATGAACTTACAAGGAAAAATGTGACTTGAGCATTGGTAGGCGATCACGATTCGCTATGCCGAAGTAGGAATATCGGAGCCCAGCACTAATACGGATGTTTCCTCGTTTGTGCAGAACTCGGGTGTCCAGTATAATCCTCAGATGTTAGTTTATGTTTAGCACCTCATTCTTCATCCATTTCTTCCATCTGGAAGCTCTTATAGATGAAATTAGAAAACGGTCTTTCATAATGAATTCGGATTTTTTTCTAACGCAGATCAGCAAACACGAGCACTTCAGATATGATCTACCCTTTGAAAAACTGTTGCTATGCTTGTAAGAAATTTTGGTGAAAATTCAGTTGGGGGGGG